>KZ308122.1:2033346-2335974 GCA_000376725.2 Ladona fulva | reverse complement strand
AAATATTTATATTTAAAATAAAATGCCAGTGGGAATTATGACATCAGATTTTGACCTTAGGACATTTTATGCCAAAGTAAGATTGCCAGCGGTTCAATAACCACCTGACAGCTTGTTAATAGCTATAAACAGTGATCTTCTGTCATATTTTGCCATTTTTATTCTGATCCCTTGATAAATATAACTTATAAAAGAAACATGCATCACATATTCCAGTCGCAATTGTCAGTTTTTTTCATTTAGGAAATATATTAACTAGGAAACCTTTATCATTTCGTTCATAGGTATATCTAGTTATGAAATTAAAAGCAGGGATTGAAGAAACTTTTTTAAGGCAAAGAGAAGATGTATTTTTAGTAGCAAAAGCAGAGATTTAAAAGATTTATTTCCTTGGAGCAGATTAGATTCCATCATGATAGAAAAAAAAGAGGTTCTTATCCATTATTACCTTTTCCTGTTCAATGCTAAATGTAATGAAAATAATCTCCTCTAATATATAGCAATGTAGTTAACTTCATGTATCATTTTATTGGAAATATGTTATCAGTAGATATGAATTATCATTTGTTTGTTACCAATCTCTTGAACCAATCAAATCATTTAAGTCAGGTTTTCACAGTATTCGGTTATATTCTTATTGCTCAAACCACATGATGAGTTCAATATACAACAATACAGCAACTTCGATAACTTGTAATTCAAGTCCAATTTCAGTTGGATGGGCTATCATAATAGAATAGTTTAAACAAATATTTCAAGTACAAAAATGGGGCTTCAAGATATTTTTAGTGCAGCGTTGTCTAGTATATAGTATACTTCAGGGGAAATCTGGAGTTTTCAACTTTTTGAGGATTATTTCCTGTCAACACTAATTCAGTTAAGTCTGTTGATAGAGAATGTTAACCCTTAACCAGTGACATGCGATTTCTGTCACACATCCTGTGATGTGTGGTCTAGGAGACAGCAAATATTTTAATATTTATAAACTGACTGAATTATACTCTCTTTACTGACATTTTAAAGTTTTAAACATAGCATCAGTTACCCACTTATTTGGATTTCGGTTTAGTTTTGTTTATAACAAAAAATTTTCAATTATAAGTGATTGTTTGAAAAAAGTCAAAAATTTGAAAATTCCTTTTTAAATAGCTTAGCTTGTCTACAATCGGCATCTTTTTTCGGAGTAATGCTTTTTATGTATTTGTTGATATATTTAATATTAAAACCTTGTTGAAAAGTATTTTATTTATTGTATTTTTCATCGAAACAGTGATGTGATGTGAGGTTTTGCAGTCCCTTCATGAAATTTATTGCTATTGCAGTCCCTTCATGAAATTTATTGATATTTTATAGAAATATTAGAGAGATGAAATAAATGTGAAGAATGCTATATCCTACATAAAAGTATCTAAGAAGGTAACATAAATTACAGATTTGTTGATAATCAAATGCTTTTATGATTCACAATTAAAAAATCGCTGTGCCCTCAGACTGCACATCACAGGTTAAGGGTTAAATAGGAATGAGAGGATAGGTTTTTGTTTAGAATGGAACAAAGCTTTATAGTTTACTGCATATAATATTTACTTAGAACAATCATATTTACTTACATTCACTCATGAACCATTGTGATCTAGAGATGTATATTTCTGTAGGATTTGTTTTATGATAATTTACTTAAATGTGCTATATGCTTTGGAAACAGCAGTATTTCGTTATACGATGGATTATAAATTTTAATGTATTTTTATTGGAGAGAAGGAACCCAATTTCAATCCATTTTTTTAGATAATGTTTGATTAATGCAGTAAAATCTCAATTTTATAAACTCGTCCAAAATTTTAAATTCCAGATATTGCTGATTCAAACAGATTCACTTGCCATTTTTGATTCTTCCTTTTGGGTCTATGTATTATTACAGGCCGTAAAGTTTTCAGGCTCTGTATTTCTCCATTCAGTTTGCTCCAAGTTTTAATTGAACCATGTACTATTTGCTGTAGGAATACTGCAGTTCTAAAACAATCCTTCCATTTTCATATTTCAAAAACATTTTTCTAGCTAAGTCTATTTAAAATTTGAGTGAAATTATTCATGGTTTTTTTTCTGCTTTTGTGAAATAAGTAATATTAATGTTGTTTGATTTACCTCATGCTCTATGTTGAAGTAATTCTAAGGCTGCGTAATCTTCATTTACTTCATATGGCCAACTAACTTTAATTTTTACAGCAGTTTTCCTATGTTTACTATAGTTTATTGTGAATCTTATTTTGCTTTTTAGTGTAATTCTTATTATAATGATTTTTTGATAGTTTCATGGACTTATTCTTGAATTGTAATTTTCAAAGTATTATGTGATGTTTTTCATTAATTATTTTGATTTGGGGATAATCTTGATTGTTTGAATAATGAGTTTACTGGAAGAAATTCTGTTGTTTCCAGTACATTCTAGAATTTCCAGAAAATTTGCTTTAACCCTTTGAAGCCTAAACTGCTCGAAAAAAATTATTCTTAGTCCATTGCATGATAATTTCATGATTTTTCATAATTTCTCTGTTTTGAATTCTCCAATAGAAATTTTGAAGTTTCCAGAACATTCTAGAATTTCCAGAAATTTTGCTTTAACCCTTTATGCTCTTTTAACCCTTTAGTGCCGCTTTAACCCTTTGAAACCAGAAGAGCTTGAAAAATTATACTAAGTCCCCAAGGTCATTCAGTTGGTTAAAAAAATAACTGTTTTCTCATATTTCATAATTTTATTTTTCAGATCAATTTTTGCCTTCTGTACTTGTATTCTCAGTGATCAGTCTTTTCAATGGCTATGTTCAGAATAATTTTCACTTTGAATTATTCTGGACATAGCCATTGAAAAAACCCAGATCACCGAGAACACAAGTGCAGAAGACAAATGGCTGCCACATCTACAGGAAAAACAATTGAATTTTTGAGCTCCGAGATAGGCCCAGGTTTGACGTCCACTTCTGTACCAAAAATTTTGGCGGGTGGGGAGTTGGACATATTCAAAATGAAACTTAAAAAGGTCCTTTCTGACATTTCTTTATTGATCTCTGTAATAAAATGTACACTTAAAAATATTTTCAATAAATCACATGAAAAATATACTCCTGATGTCTTCTTTGCTGCAATTCCTCCATTAGAAATCCAGCCAAGTACATATTTTACCAAATTAAACCTGCAGGAAAAAAAATAAATTTCACATTGAAGATTCTTCAGAATGTACCATAATAAATAGCTTAATATGAAAATCACATTTGTCACTGAATTGGATACTTCTGAAAATGGATTTCAACAAAATGCTTACAGAACTGCAACAATTTCAAGGTAAGTTAAACCTTGCTCAAAAATCAATTCTTAATTACTCAAAAAGATATTACATAATTTGTAGCAATTTGCTGTTATCTTAAATAGAAAAATAAATTTGAAGATTGGCAAATAAGTTTGAACGTTTCTAGAAGTAACTTCTTGAACTTTTCACCAATAAAAATAGCTTATGCAGACATTGAATTAAGAAAATTTGCCAAAATGAATTAGTGCATTAATATCAATTAGTTACTATTAGGTTTCTTCCAGTATAATCGAAGGAAAATACATGACAGAACTTACTTTTAATGTGCTTAAACTGCCGTTTATGGAGTTACGATAGCTTTTCTGAAATTTTACCGACGGGTGAAATTTTCTAATTCAAGATTCAACGAACTCCTTTGCAACTAGGCTGAAAATTCGACATCAAACAGTAAATTAATCTGAGTAATGACAAAATTTGCTTTACTTTAATCACCAATAATTCAATAATTGGCGTTACGTAGGTTCCTTTATAGATTTACTATGCAAGACAAAACACAGTCTTTGGCCCGGTTCAGACAACGCATGGAAGGGAACCGTTGCACGGTGCAACATTCTACGCAGGTTTTAGCGATTAAATACAGAATCGCGAACCTTTTCAACGTTTGAAAACTTTCAAAATTCACCCAAAAACAGATCGATAAGTTGCTAAATTGGATTAAAACGATACCAAAATCTTATAATTTGCACGATCTGGAGGTTGCGTAACAGTTATGTCTCTGGAATGCCTAATCGAACAAAAAGGCACCGATTAGAATACCCTTGAGGGTCCCACCCTTCCATAAGCGTGTTTCACGTCAGCTTTGAATACGGAAATTACTTCCACCCCACCCTTTACATTGCAACGGCACAAAGTCCATACGTTCACTATATCTCCACATTGATTAAACCCGCTATAGGGAAACAAGCGAAAAGAGCAAAGGAGTCTAGGAAATTAATTCGTCCATTCCTATTCTTTTGAACCACGAGGATTCTTTGAACAACAATCCGCGAACCTAGGTCTAATGCGCGAGGTTGCTTTCCACTACGCTTAGTTAGCTCATAGGGTTACTATCGGGTAGGCTCACGCAACCCACATGCATCAAGTATAACATTAAACCAAAAAGAATTTTTGGTCAGGAAAAAGAGCTATTTCGACGTAGGTTGAGTCTGATGGTTCCTGAAAGCCCAGTGTTCAAATGAGAACTCAACATTTGACTTAATTGAATACAGACTCGCCATCTACAATCAAGTAGAAAATTAAAGCTGAAATGTACCGCTGTTGCCGCAATCGGACCCAATGCATCAAACGTAGGTATCACGAAATTGCAAGTAGAAGATAACCGAGAAAAAGCTAACGTTAATGAAATCTGAACAAGTTTGTACATACACGTACGGGAAATCGTGAATTTTTATCCCTCTAGGGATCAGCTGGTCGAATGAATGACCCATTAAACAGAACGGCTCATTCGCAAAGACATGCCGTGCAGAAATGCATCAGATTTTAAAATTGAGACATTAAACTGGAAAGCGAGGAACTTCGCTATCAAAATGAACCGATTTAACCAATCTGGTTGCCTTTTAAAAAGATCAAGATAAAACTGCAACGTATGTTCTACCAACTCTTAATCTATGACTATATGGTATATCGCAAATTAAATCCCTGCGTTAGTATTATGCACCTGAACGAAATTACAATTCTATAGATATCGACACCACGCGGTCAACTAATTTACTTAACATTAACGAATTCCCGCGAAGATACTGGATTCTGATCAAACCATCGGAAAGATGAATTAACGCAGATTACGACCTAAATTAACGAGGAATAATTAAAACTTTCAATAATAATATCTTTAATGTTACTCACGAAGAGATGTGACGGACTCAAAAGGTCTTCAACTCCAGGAGACGTCCTTCGTACGGCACAGGTGAATTCGAGCAGGAATGAACCGCAACCTTCAGCATTCAACAGAAGAGAGGACGAGCCGGTGCCCTGCAAACCTTTTTATGCTTAGACAACGGAGGGGTGGCGAAGTAGGGGTATTAAGGGGAGGGGACGGTTGAAAATTACTACTACGAGTACTGTAATTCTTATATAATTATAAGATATTGCGAGAGTTATAAAATAGAAAATTCAGCAAGAGAAAAGTTTTAGATTAAATTAAAAACTGTCCCTGATTATTGTATAGATACTGTTTTTAGTATCGTAATCGATATTTATCATTCAAATTTGACATGTCTACATGTCAATATTCATTTAATCAAATATAGAAAATGAATTAACTTTCCTTGATTTGCTTTGATCTTTCCATTTATCCGGCTTGGTTAAGTCCGAATGTAGAAGGGAAAAAATATTTCCGTCGACTGAAATTGAGGTAAAAATGGCGCCACCATTCAAATTAATGCAATTAATTTCCTGAATACTCTTCAAAATATCAAGTAGCCGTTCCTTTAGAAATTTAGTTAATTCGAAGTATAATGTAATGTCATTGCGTGATCACCCAATTCTTTTTCCTCGCCACCTAAATACTGAATTTCTGACACCATTAGTACTCCGGAAGCATTTCGGTTTATCGGCGGTTGTTGTGAAGGAGGTGGAGGCAGTTTTGAATGACGATTTTAATGGACAGTTTTCAGCATGTCTTCCAAGATTAAAACATACTTTACACAAGATACTTTAGAATGCAAGTTTCTGCAGAAAGATTCTGACAAAGTAATAGATGAACGTATGACGGAAGATTGTGAGGTGAAAATCTTTCCCAACTTAGATTGCTTTTTCAGAAGATGAGACATAGCTACTTATGCTGTCTTGCAAAAATTTTTTAAGGTTGAGCTGGTGAGTGTGAAGAAAGGAATGTGATACATGCATCATACCCTTGAACAAACTTCATTAAATTCTGACAGATAAATACAGTCAACTATGAGCTATGGAAAACAATACAAATGCAATACAGCAATATGCAATACTGCGTATTTTGCATTGTGCCTAATAACCTCCAGTAATTCTATTTTACCTATTTGGTACTTTAACTCTGGACTTATTGGCCTGTTGCACTATCCACAGGCAGCTGCTTGAACTCTTCCTTTGCTGTAGAGATAGCAGCACAGCAACTTTCCGGCTTATTTATCCTCCAACAAAGGTACTATAGTTTTACCTAACTTAAGGGTGACACTCCTTGCTTGATGCTAAAAGTAGGGTTTCATGCCAATCCAAATAGTATGCATAACAACAGATGTCGGCTTGGGGCATTGTGCTTGATGGAAAACTTTATAGTTTAAGTGTCCAATACAGAATGCTGGTGCCTCCAGAGTATCAGTATTGTGATTACAGTGATATTTATTATGACTGTAATTTTAAGTAGATGTGGATTCATTCTATCTTAATTTTGTGATTCTTCAATTCAGTTATCAGTATTTAAGATAGAAAATGTATGGAACTTAAATTGAAGAATTAACAGCTGGCCTGAGTGGATTTGGTAAAGAGCCACATATTGCCCAATGGCAGCTGCTTGGTGATGACTACTTTAGATAGGCTGTACAATACATTTTTATGGTATAATGGTGATGTAGCTTACTTGACAGGAAATGAGATTTTTTTACTTTTTGCTGTACCTGCATTTTGATGATTCTGAAAGCAGAATAAAGTCGAGCAGTGCCTCCAGATTTCAATGTGTTTCTGCATAACATGATATATATTTTCAAAATTTTTCACCAGCATAAGCAAAGGAATAATTTTTTTCAGCTTAAGAATGAAACTTAAAGCACTGGTATGAGAAATAAATAAAAGAGGGATGGTTGGATCAAGAGGGATGCAGTCCTATGTTATAGGGGTATACTTGTTCCTTAAAAATATTTCTTTTTTCTTACTATTGGTAAACTTAGCTGTTAAGTAATCCTTACTTAGTAGCCTAGATGGAAGTCTGTATATTAATCATTGAATTTGCATAGTTTTTCTTTCAGAAGCTAGTGGACTAACTTTCCTTTGCTTACATCAGTAGCCGAAGGTGCAATTTGTGAAAATTCTCTTTTATTAATAAAATAAAAACAAAGTATGGGATACGCCAATGATCTTAGCACATTGAAATGAATTAAGCTAAAATAAAATTATCTCATATTCATGTAAAAGGGACATATTTACTCAAAATTTCTGTATTCAGTACACACACACATTACAGGACTTGATCATTATAAATAACTGGGATTTAGAGTAGTCTGTTGCTTACATTTTTAGTGTCTTTTTTTAAGTTTATGACGTAGGAATGTTTGATTTTCTATGTACTTAGGCCACAATAATTCAAGAATATTGAGCAATACTCAGCATCACCTCAGTTACATTCTAAATATCATTTGGAATGCTAATTGGCTTTAGGATTGCACATAAAGCCTCAATGGTGATACACATCCACAAAGCTCAATACAACTGAAAAGCAACAAACTACACTCCATTCCAATGTAATACTCTACATGATAAACAAGCTTCAGATCTCCATTGAAGGCACGGAGAGTGGTGGGTTAACAAACATATCTACTATATTCTCTCTAAGCCCACATCATGCCATTGTAAGAGACAATAATGTATTACTCCACCACTTGCTTTTTACTTTGGTTTTCATGGTTCTAAAAGCTTCATTCATTCAATTACATGTTAGACGTTACAAGTTTTGAAGAGCTATAAAACTTATGAAGTTGCAGAACAAAGACATAGATGATTCTTATGGATACTTGAAAGTTACAAGGGATATTACAATGTCCCCTAAAGAATTAAATAAATAGCTCCCTAGAAAATAGGAGAGAAATGTTAACTTTTCAGTACCTTTAACAACAAATGATTCAACAGTAGGACACAAATGCCTTGAATCATACTATAATTAGCTAGAAATATTCTAGCTCTCAAATTAAACATGCTAATATACCACTGATAATTTAAGTTTCTGTAAATTTACCACTAATAAAAACAACTACATATTTGAGAAAATATTCAAGGCAGAAAGATTTTCTGGAGAAGAGATGAAATGAGCAGAAACCTAATTTGTAAGATTACAGAACAAGGCTATTACAGAAAATGAACAAGAAACTTTCTTTTTGTATCAGCTTATGTAGGTATTGAGAAAGACAATCTAGAAGATAATACATCATTTTCTCCTTTGAATATTAACACTGTGAAGAATCTAATAGCTATAGTTACATATTTGTACACACAGTATTCATAATCTCTCTTCTTGATGCATCCACAATGAATAAACTTATGGCACAACATACTACACTTTTCCATTTGTATCATTTATAACCAGCTTTAACTTCATGATTTAGATACATTTCATAATTTCTCTATTTTTCTGTAAAAATATGAAGGTTAACACAGACATATGTAAATTATCCTCATGTTCCTGCTTTTAACTTAGCTGTGAACACTTAAAAAGTATTTCCATAATTTTATTTCCTATTATTTATGCAATTTACTTTGGTAATCTAATATCTCATATCACCATCAATGTTAGCTAGATATTTCATGGAAAATTAGAATTATGGTTTTTTGTTTGTCTGATGTTTGACTGACTTAAATGAGATCAAACACAATGTGTAATGGCTGTGGAATCAACTCTTTTTAGAACACTATAGGAGGAAATTCATGTATCTCTTCAGCAACAATGTAAAACAGGAACATTCCAAAAGGAATTCAAAAAAGGCACTTACATTAATGTACATTCTTTTAAAAGACTAAATAATGCTAAAAATTTCTTTATTGCAAATGCCATTGGATAATGAATGACATTTTAATGTCAATAATTAATGCATATATTGATACAGTTATATAATTGGAGAGCTCATCATTCTAGGATAACTCACCCAATACTGTGACTAGCTAGGTATATCAATCACATGGTGATTAGTTGCCTTAAATACAAAGTGCACAGTGGTGGTGTGTGAAAAATTCTTATTATTTTCTTAAATTTGGCATGTTTCACTCAATCAATTCAGTTGTGCTATCTTTATCACTCCTAACCACTCTCAATGCCAAGGAAAGAGATTTTGCAGACTAGGCAACATTTTAACCACAATGAAAGAGTAAAAAAATACTTCCACTATTAGCCACCTCATAACCAGTTTGCCACTAGTTTAGTGAAGTTGCATTATCCAACTTCATTTTTGTTCTTCTCAAACACTCCTAGAAATATTAAATTATTTAAAAGGCACAAAACTGTAAACTATGCTCCAAAATAGCACCAATTCTTATACACAAATCTGAAATATGATTACAAAATGATGGCTACTATACCCTCAAAAGAGTACTGGTAAAATATTTTTCTAGTGGAAATTAATTATCTGAGAATTATTAACGCTGTTCATGGAGTTGCTAATAGAAATTCTTTCCTACTAAACCAACACCAATAACTTAGAATATATTTTGAGATATTTTTCTTCGTTCCACTCCAACCACATTACATAAATGGCACTCTGCATAACACTATGTACAATTCTCTAAGTAATGACTTTACATTCTTGAATTATTTCAACAGGGATTTGAAAAAGTTTTAACTGAAAGAAAAATTGAGGGTGCAGGAGAAATGATCTCTTCCTCAGTCAGTCCATAAGGCACAACCAATTTACTAGGCGGTGGAAAAATTGATCTCTTGTGCATGGGAGACTAAGGACTTGACTAAAGGCACTATCCTTAAATCTACTGGTCAATCCAATATACAAGGTATCTAAAATATTGTCAACTTAATTACTGATGACTCATTTCTATTAATTCACAGAACATGGTTATCACACTATTGTTTCGGTACTTCAATATTTTAATATGATCTATCAATGTGAAAAAATAGGCTATAAACACAAAGTTAATGATATGCAGTCCAATTTGTAAGGAATCACTCCCTAATATCTTCTTTCAAATTCTTTTTATCGCTTCAAGAAGCTGGTTTATAAATGATTTTATGTGTATGTACACTTCAAGTACACTTACTACCAAAAATCATAATAATTTCACTCGTTTCAAAAGAGCTTGGACTATATTCACCACTGTACAGTATGAGTAGCACAAAGTTTTTGAGAAATTAATTAATGTCAACGAATCAAGATTTTAGAAATTTCAACTGATTCTTTTCATTAATTTCTCAGTCACTGGGTAATTTCTCTGAAGAGTTTTAATTACAGTGCATTAAAATATGACTCACAGAAAATCTCACACTTAAATATCTTTAACTTGTGATCTAATCACCAATAATCACAGACTAATCCACAACTGTAGGTTCTTAAACCACTGGCGCAATTATTGCTTTTAAGAATATATACACTTCATTCAAGATGTCGATACTTGTGCGCAGACATCTGAGACAGACCTAAGACTGCATAGTGGCAGCTTAGGCAGTGGTAATGAGTTTGTTTCTGGCTGTGAGCACAGCCTTCCACCTGACACGTTTGAGAAGGCGTAAACTTTTCAAAGCCTGCTGCCATTATAGAATCTAGTTTTTGATGCTGCCTTCGATGGGCAACCACTTTGTTAGTATCTGTACACACAAATTCACACTTTAAGCAGTGGAAATGAGAGGCTTTATTCTGCATTGAGCCTGAGAAAGAAAAAGAAAAAAATATATTTAAGAATATATTAAAGTTTTTTCAGTTTTTATTAAATACTTTTTAATGATTTTATAACTGACCAGTGTTAACAATGTTAATAAAGTTGAAGCTTTTCCAAAGGAGCCATTTACTGGCTCTCAAGTTGTGATACAATTATCTCTCAGCAACAGAGCAATAGCAAAGGGTAACATAGCAAGATATTTGCTAACTAATCTGAATGCTTTTTGGAAAGCATAATTCCATAAAAGATATTTTACACAGTGGAAACATTAAAAAAATTACAAAGCCATAAAAACTAGAATTATATCCATTTGTGCCAAAAATTACTTCAGCCACTGAATTACTGGTAAATTATGACCCAGAAGTTTGTTTAATGGTATGGAGTATGAAAGTATATTTTGGAAATTTAAAAATTCAGGAATGATTTAATTTATAAAAGAATAATCAGGAAAATAGCTCCAATCAAATGCTCTAATCTATAATTACACTGATTCTTTGGCTCACTTCCATCTACTCCATATTTTTCACCTTAAATTAAAATTGACAATTCAATTGTATATGTAGTCAAACTTTAACAAGTGAAAGATAAAGCAAAGTTTTATCATGCAAATTATTCATGTCATGAAGGTATACTCAAATTGTGGGCAATGATTTCAAACATAAAACAATTAGCGATGAGAGTTGAAATAGAGAAATGGAAATGCATACCTAAAGTAGAAGTATATGCACAGTCGGGTCGACCACATGGAACATTGGCACGGAACTGTTGGAAGTCACCTCCCATCAGAGTGTCGAGCCTTTCATGGCGTGCTGTGTGCTGTACAAATCTTGTCTTGTCACAGAAACTATAGCCACAATCAGGTCTCATGCAGTGGAAATGGGTCTGGTGTTCTCTATACCCACAATGGGGGTATTTGCAGTCCTCATTGAATCTGTAAGTATTTCTTATATTTTAGAGAATATGCATTCAAATAATATGTTTGAATACAAACTTAGAAAGCAGAGCATTTCCAAAAGTCTTTAGGTAATGAAAGTTAGAAATATGTGAACACTTCAAAGATTTTCTGTACATGGTGATGTACTTGATAATTAATATACACAAAAATTAATAATGCATTTCTTATTATTTAAAAAAATAGGAAATATACACAAAAAATAATAATGAATTTCTTATTATTTTTAAAAATAGGAAATTATTATTTTGAAATACTGTCACATATTGAACTACCTCAATGGAAGGCTTATTTATAACAGTTATATATCATTATACAATCCGCATACTGGATTATGAGGAAAGCTGATTAGTTCAAGAGAAGATTTCATTAAATCCTTGAAAAATTAACCTTTAAAAATTCAATAAATCACCATGAATGTTCTTATAGATTTAATTTTGCATAAATAAGTTAAGAAATGCTCAATTATACTCGGAATTACTGACATTAAAATAAATTTTAATTGATAACGAAGTATAAATTTTGCTGATTGTTAGATGAATTATCAATAAATGCATGTATCATTCTAAATGCTTATTTATATGCTTAGTCAATATATATTTAAAATTAGAAAATAGCAATAATATAACCTGTGAATAATGATAAATATACACTTTAAAATTGCAAGGGTAATTACCTGAATCGAATGTATCCATCAGGAACTGGCTCATCCTTGAGTATTCTCATACTGGTCTGGATACGAGCCTTTTTGGCTTCTGGGCTGAGCACCTCACCATGCAAAGCAAAGGAGAGGGGTGATGGTGGGTTATGAGATTGTGGGTTTGGTGGTGGTGGGAGAAACTGGTGGTGTGGTGATGAAAGGTGCAGATGGTGCAAAGGTGCATGGAGTGGTGCTGTGGGAGAGGATCTCTTTCCTAAAAGGGAGGGACGATGCATTGAGTTGAAAGGATGCTGCTGTTGCAGAACAGAGGAATCACCAGGTTCTCCCATTACACCACCAGCAGGGTTAGATCCTTGAGGAGTTCGCAGAGACGGCAATGCAGGAGCAAACATAAGACCTTTAAAAAAGAATGAAATCATCCTCAGATATTTTCAGTATTGCACCAAAGGTAATATTACTAATAAAACTATCAAATAAAGCTGAATATGATGAGCATTGTAAATATTGATTATCTGGTATGTAACTTAACAAGATTAAAGAGAGACCAAATCCAATCAATTTGGGCCAACAAATTGATAGAAATAAAAATATTTCCAACCAGCAGAAATATAAACTTCAAACAATGCATTAATTAAAAAGAGAAATTCAATTAAGATAATTTTTCAAGTTTTTTGGTTTAAAACTAAATCTAAGTTACTATTACTGTATTTGAGGCACATAGGATGTGCCTTTCTTCCAAAATTAGAGCTCAAAAATGACTCTTGAGTCATTGTAAAAGTTTGTCCTTCATTACCACTTAGCTCATTTCTGCCCAATCAAGATATCAAACAACTTTGACTGAAAGGAGAAAATGATGATAAATTAACTTGAGAACTGAAGTTTAAAAATTAAGAGGAACTATAACTTGAGTCTTTAACAGTACAGCTAAAACTTTTTTCTTGAGCTTGCAGCATTGAAATTGGGGTAGGTCTTATATTCTGGAACATCTTATCTGCTAACAAATACAATACCTAAAAAAGACATTTTAGGAATGGAATTGATTGGATCAATCCATTCAATGAACTGATTGAATAAAATATAAGGAATCATGTAAACTAACCTGTGGGGGATGAGTAGATGGTGGGCATCCCAGGACCAACAAATGGCATACCACGAGATGTCACTAATGCAAATGGATTAGCAAGTGCAAAGTGATGTGGGTAGGAAGGATCTCCTCCAACCACTGGTCCTGTTCGTGCCCACATTGCTGGTCCGTGTTCCTCTGGATTCGGCTGAGGAGATGTTCTCTGTGAACTCTCAGAGGTTTCCACTCTGGAACCACCTTCAGTGCTGCCGTTACCCTCTTCACCATCAACTTCTCCTCCATTCTCCTGCTCTGTTTTTATGACAACTGTTCCAACAGATACATCTTTTGTGCGAGGACTAGCAGATGCCTCCAGGGGTACACTTGAGCTGTCAGGGCTGAGAGCTCCTCCTGCATGTTTCTGAATATGAGGTCGAAGTCTTTCCAGCTCAGAAAATGCCTAAAATAGAAGCATTATGATGAGCTAGTATGTAATTTCTTGTATTTTTCATGTAATAATTTTTTCATAAGATAAATTTGTGGCATCAGAATTAAAACATTAACTCCTGTTTAAGGATTTTAGTTAATAAAAAATATGATTACTCATTAAAAGGTTTTATGCAGTAAACTGTATATTTACAAACAATCATCTTTAATTACATTAAGAGTTTGCAATAGAATTAAAAGGATTTTACCTACTACAAAAACCTAATAGAGAGGTATATCGTATATAACTACTGGGACAGTAATACTGACAATGAGAGATGAGTGTAAATATGAAAATTACTCTAGGCTACTCTCAACCATAGTTGCTGTAGTTTATAATTTCAACTTACTATGTCCAGTAAAATATAATTAAATTATATTTTACTGGAAATAATAATTTTATAATTAAATTATATTTTTTGGTGATTTTTCATACTCTCTAATGAGAGTATGAAAAATCTACCAAAATAATCTTTGAAAATAAAAATTTGAATAATACACTCTTCTACACAAGGGCACTGAATAAATTCAAAAGAATTAAGTTCAATTAACAAAAAAAGTGATTTGGTTTCTTTTAAAAACAACACGTATATAACTCTTTTCTCTTTGAATCAGACTAAGGTTAGACACTACAAGACTCTGGCTAAAGAAGAAGAGAAATATTAATAACAGAAATCTTATGAATTGCGATGGTAAACATTTATTGCACATAATGTAAGTTTTAATCCATGTATAACTCTCGTGGATAGTAGCTAGACTCACCTGATTGCATGCCATGCAATGGTAATGCTCCTTACGCTTCAACTTGCAAAAAGGTCGACTGCATGAATGCTCTGGACCATATTTCACATGCTTATCAACATCCATCCAGTATTCTGGGCGAGTTGTGGTGGGTTGTTGGTGCAGAGGAAGATTCTGATTTGCTGGGCCTTCAGCTGGAATTTTTTGCAGCAGGTTAGCCAATGAATTAGACTGTGATGCTTCTGGGGATCCTTCCCTGCCATCTACTGCCACACAAGTAAATTTTCATTAAAAGTTTGTAATATTTTATACAACTTCAGATTTGGTCAATGATTATCATAAAATATTGGATGCCTATTAATTTTGTTAGATTAAATTTCATGTCTTCAAATAACAAGAAAAATATTTCTTGAAAAAAATCTGATATTAATGAATAAAAAAAGTTTATTATAAAATACTGTTTGACACCATGAAAAAATATGTGCATTTTAGAAATACATATTAATAGAATTTTATTATATAGAATTATACGTCCATCTCTAAGAATTCAAGAGTCTATTGTAAATGGCAATATGCAATGAGAAAATCCAAGTCAAAACCTTTTCTAAATTATTAATTAAAACATTCTTTCAAACTTTATATATTTTTTCTAAGATAAACATAATAAAACAATTAAATCTGATAGTAGAGTATATCAGACTATAACTGACGTCAGAGGCAGTAAAAATTAAATAGAAATCATCCAGAGGTGGCAAACGAACAAATCAAAAGTGGAGCTAAAATGCAAAGAAAGGCTATTCTATTCTACTCAAAAGCATGCAGTTTAAGGCACAGAACAACTAAGATTACTAATTCTGTTTAGTTCTAGTTCCTCATCTAAGTGCAG
The DNA here is from genome assembly GCA_000376725.2 of Ladona fulva. NCBI lineage: Eukaryota > Metazoa > Arthropoda > Insecta > Odonata > Libellulidae > Ladona > Ladona fulva. The sequence continues at coordinate 2,320,261 of KZ308122.1, read as the reverse complement.
AAAAAATGAGCAGATTTTAATTGAAATTAGCACAAGAAGAACAAACACTATTAATAATTTTCCAACATTTTCCTAAAAGTTATAACTCCTTTGAAAACAACAATTTTACATGAAAAATTTTATCATAAGGGCAGGTTTCTATCCTAAACTCAAAGTAATGCATGTGAAAAATTTCACTCGGATGATACCTTTCTTGGTTGGAATAGAAATCTTCAAAAGTTGAAAAATGGGAGAATTCAAAGATTCATAGAATCACTCTCTGAAATGTGACTTTGGTGTGCATGTTGCTTTGAGAATATTTTCTCCAACTCACGAAAATGTTAGTGAATTCTCAAGTTGAAACTTTGGGGTGCTAGACACCCACCTGTCATAACGGTGCTGTCCCGACCAACACCCGCCACCGGGGAATGCCAAGCAGCGACCGCCAATCGCAGGGGTTGGGCAGAGGGGGCAATGGTTGAGGGTGGGACTGGTGGTGGTGAGGAGGAGGCTGAGGAAGAGGCAGTGGAAGAAGAGGAGCGGGTTGGGGAGGAGGTTGCAGCTTGGTTGGGAGTTGCTGTTGGTGAGGGAATTGGCCTAGGGGAGGTTTGGATTTCGTGCTTTGCAGCCTTTCCATGAGGACGACCCGAGGAGAATGCAGAGAGGGGGTAGAAGGTCCCAGCGGCCTTCACAACTGTGGTAGCAACAAGATGCAAGGCACAGATGTTCAAAGGGTTGAAGGTGAGGGAACAACACAACAATGACAACAAGGCTAAAAGTTCAGTTTCTAAATCTGTAACAATCATTTATTTGTTACTGATATACAAAATATACTTACACTTCTTTAACTTTGTGAATGTTCTTTCTAAAGAACATTTTCTGACTATATCCATCATTTCATAGCTGGATAGTTGCTAATAAAATTCTATGAGAATATACAGTGAAAGATAGTTTACTACTTAAGATGAAGAAGGCTGATTCTTTTCAGTTATTACCATTATATTTTACTAAAGAAATGAATGGATGAAGTGGTTGCAGAAAGTCTTACTACATTAATCACTGAAAGTGAATAATAGTGAATCATTGACCAAACCACCATCTCCATGATCCATATCATGCTAAATTTATTCATTCCAACATTTGTAATACTTTAGCAAGTGAAGTAAAGTATAGAGTGCAATATGAAAAATGTAAATATTGCATTCACATAAATTCAAGTAAAAAAGGTTATTTTGATATTTACATACCACATTTTTCCTGAAATTCCAATGTTATGTCAATCATTTTTCTTTACATTTTTTACTTATAATAATGAAAAGAAACTATCTACTTTGACAGAAATTTTATTAAAGAAAGAAGAAAATCTTTATAGCTAAGAATTTTACTTCAATCAAAATTATTTTTGATAGCTCTTTCTAGATTCATTTGGTGATCATATTAGAATAGCAGACAGCTATTAAGGATTGAAGTTTTGGATAGCTACAATTTTACAATACTAATTTCTCTAATGTTACGAATTAACTATCAACAAGGCATTCGTACATATTCAGGCAGCATGCTAAGTAAGATGTAAATCATACAAGAAGCCCAACACCAAAGATAAGATAATCAGGATAGCCTTTTGTTTTCTTAATTAGTTGATTGTTCGTTTGTTGCCTCAGGCTTTTGAACTATGGTTTCCTTTCAATAATTTTATCCAAGTAAAAAAGTGAATTTGAGCAATAACCCCCATTTAAAACACTCAAATCCTGAATGAAAATTCCTGACTCTCAAGTAAAGTAATGAATCTTTGGCCACTTACTGCTTAATTTACACTAATTCATTGCACATTAACCCGAAATATTAAGGCTACTCCTTACATTCAATGAATTCACCCAGATTTGAAATTCAAACTTCTCTTTCGATTGCAGCTTAGAAAATATTTACTGCAACCAAAGATTTGTCAGTTATGGTGCTTTCCTTAAATATCTATATCATTTTCCCTTTAAAAAATTTGATCTGAAGGTAGCCTATAATATACTTAAATTGGAAAGAGATGTACTTGCAACTAACTTCATGATTACAACACTCGGTGCCAAAATATTGTGTAAAAATATGGGAAATCAATCATTGCTTGACAGTGTAGCCACTGAGACAATTTTATCACTCACCTGTAGTACCAGTTGATGGAGAAAGCTGTCCTGGACGGACAACTTGATTTGGTGGGCATGGAAGACGAATCACTGGGCTCTGATTTTGAGGCATGATTCCTTTGGTTAGAGGGTTGGACTCCTCCCTCTCTGTACTGGGCACAGGAGAAGTCCTCTTCTCAGTCGGACCACCATTTGGAGTGCACTCACCACTGGGGCCCTCCCACCTCTCCTCTTCACCTTCAGGGCCTTCTGAGCCACCAACCACTGGGCCTCCACCCTCTTCTTCATCTCTATGCTTCTGCTCATGAACTGCCATTGTAGAGTATCTTACAAAAGAGTAGCCACAGTTGGGGCGAGTGCAGTGGAAATGTCTGTTCACCTTATTACTACATGGGAGACAAAAAAGCAGAATTGATGAGTCAGTTTTAAGTGCTTCCCTTGAGAAATTAGTTCAGTATCTGAAATTGCTTGTTTCAGTCTAAGTAATGTGAATTTTTTCACATTGTCTGAATTCAGGTTCCCCAATAAAATTTAAAGTTTAATTTCTAGAAACCAAGCATTTATTAAAATATATCAGATCTAGAAAACCATTCCACCATCTGTCATAACCATGATCAAATATTAAGTAATCAATTAGAAAAAGAAACATTTTTCTTTTACTCCAATAAATCATATGTTCAATAATCATTCTAAGCCCCAAAATGAGTTAGTCTACTCCTAATGCCATATTTAGCAGTTAAATATCACCTACCTGTGGCATGAAGGAAGGCGACAGTCAATAGTTCGGTCAAAGAATACAAAGCCTTCCATAATGTCAATGTTATCATGGAAGTCCTTTGAGTGCATAATGAGAATGTCTTCCCTATCTGTAACATAGAAACAACGTGGCTGAGTGCAGTGAAAATGTCGTCTTGAGCAATATGGACACAGAGGACCTTCAGGGCAAGGTGAGCCTTCATCATAAACATAGAATCCTTCCTGAACATGAGCCTGAAATGAAAATTTCTTGAATGATTCCTCAGTCTTACTTTGAAAATAATTTATAAACTCAATGATTTATAATATGAAACCATCCTTGAAATATCACTGACTTAATCAAGTAAAAAGAAATTGCAGACATGTAGTATGAAATATAAAAGGGTGATTTCTGGTAAGGGTTCAAATGAAAGTTGACTATCAGTAAACTTACCACAGGCTTTTCTGTAGTTGTGGCACTTGAGCCAGTAGGAGGTGCAGACAGAGGTGGTGGAGGACGTGGAGGAGAAGAGGATGGTGGAGATGGGTTAGGAGTTCCTGCCATTGGTCCCACTCTGATTCCTTGAGTCATTGCTGTCATTCCAAAAGGAGGGCTCTGCACCACATTCGCACTTATTGATGCTGGTTTGGGGAGTTTGAAGCTGGCAAATATGGCCTGAGGCACATCCATAGTACCAGGAGTAGAAGGCACAGGAAACTGTAAAGAAAGGTCATGCAAAATGTTACCCCAATTGCCAAAATCAGTGATACTTAAAGCCATAATGACCTAATCACCCTTAATCAACAGCATGCAAACAAACAGTTCCCCTAATCCACGATCCATGCACCACTTATAATTCATCACTGTTTTTTCAGTGGCACAGAGAAATCATTGACATTTTTAGCTGCTTACTACATATTCTGAACTTTTAATTAAAGAATGATAATAATATAGGTCAAGTGATGGAAAAGTAGACTTTAGTCTGTTGAATTAATAAAGATTCCTTTGGAGGATTGATAAACTTAGCGAAATATCTACAATTTATTTGGATTTAAAAAGTGGTCCATATGGTTTTGAGGGAAAGCAAAAGGCAATGGTTCTGAGATACATTTTGATACTGCATCTTTAAAAATATTTTTTATGAATATGCATACATTCAATCAAGTATCATTCTCCCCATCAACTTGCTTGTACAACACTATGAATCATTCCAAGAAGTACTATCAAAATTTTGCACAGAAGAGCCATGCAGCTCTGGTTATTTCATTTAGGATACAAAAAGATAAATGAAATAACCATAACCAATCATATCAAGAATAGTTCACTTTTGCCATCTTCTTTGAGCTGTTGTAAAAATACAAGTTCATACACATAAGATTCTTCTCATGCAAAGAAGACCTCAATTTAAAGACAACATAAAGGAAAATAAATCGATTGTTTTGTTAAATATGATGATTCAATATTACCTTAATACACAGAAAATGATACTCTGATATTATTTCTTAATAAGAGCTTATAAGGAGGATGCTACTGATAATGAACGTCAGAATAGTCAAAAAATAAATTTTCAAAATTATTATAAAGTAAAATTGAAGACCATTTTGATTATTATTATAAATTTTTAATTATAAATTCTCTAAATCCTTCACCCAGGGCATATAGTTACTTAATCTTCATTAATATATAAATTTTGATCTCTCATTGAACTTTTAATATACCTTTTAGAGTCCCTTAAACAGCAGTGTTCTTTAATCAGGAACTTTAAGATATGAGGGAAAATGTCAGTGAATGACTGTCAGGGTTTGTCAATTGAAAATTCCATTAAAATATAACCCAGCCTATCAATGCAATTGAATAATACCTATTTCGTCAACAACATTTGTAAGATGACTCATTAGATTCCATCATTACATTATTGTTCAAAAGACTAAACTGGTGTAATAGGAATTAGATAATGCTACAGTACTGAAAAATGTATTCAGAATTAAATATAATTCCTGCATTTATTATTTTTATCAACAACATCAAGGATGTAAATTGTATGAAATCAGGAAGCATTATTTCATTACATAATGTATCAAAGATAGCAATTTAATCAGGGTATCTACCAATCAAAGCTGAATACTTCAATAAAAACATGAGGTCAACTAATAATGTTTTGAATATATAGAGAGGGAAGATTTATTTCTTGACTAAATGAATTGATGGAAGGAATATGGATTGCATGAGAAAGGTAGATAGAATGACTAATAAGATTGCAACCTAATTTGATATCTGACCTAACCGTCTTGGACACATAAATATAAGAGAAATGCTTACTCATGCAATAGATAAAGCTAAAAGTGCATGTGAAAATGTATTATGTGAAGTCATGGAAAAAGTTTTTGTTACATGCGAAAAAATTGCAAAATCTATGTTTTACTCTCTGAATAAAGTTCAAGAGAATAAAATTAATGTATATTTTTCCTTCACCAAATTAATATTTTTAAATTGTAAACTTACATAATCATTCCAAACCTGAAATATAATGGGAAAAAAGTACTACAGTATTTGTATCAAATAATAATCAAACCAATTTTTTTAATTCTTAAAGATGTGTAAGGATCAATGACATATCCATTTTCATCATCTAGTAGAAATACTAAAATATGCATAAAATTAATGAGGAATAAATCAATATTTGTTTTAAATTCTTCTTCATACCATTTAATATCAATTTCAGCAGTTCTACTTATTTAATTTAAGAACTATACATATTCATAATTTATTTACCATTGACAAATATGTATAATAGTATAATTATTAAAGAATTTAAAGAAGTGATCAGTACCTCAATCACCCGGTTCTTTGGAGGTCTGCCTCTTTTTCTGCGGAACATGCCATCAATGGAAGTGGCAAGTGTCATTGTCATAGGGTCCTTAGTTAGGCTTAGTTTCCTTGAATACTCATGCATTTTGTAGTGATCAAGTCTTCGGAAAGGCTTGTCAGTTGGAAGAATGATTTCTCGACAGTTCTCCTGCAAATTAGATTCAAATTGAAACATAAACCAGGTAAAACATACATACAAAACAGAGTGTTAGACTAAAAGAGGATGTGCCGAAAACTTTCAAAACTAAAATTAAAACGTCCTCCTTCCTTACATGAAAATTTGAAAAATAGAATACTAACCCAGCAGCAATGATAGTGCTTTTCCTTGTTCTGGAAAGGACAATCAGGAGGGCAAGGACGACAAGGCTCCTGGCCTACCTCTACTGTCCAATAGAAAGCATCTGTCACTTGCTCTTGCTGGTCATGATTTCTAGCATGCTCACGAACGCCATCCTTGGACCTGAAAAGAAACCATGAAAATATTTAATGCTATGTCTTGAATTGCTTCAGTAAAATAGACTTAAAATTTTGCTAATGATTAATGATTTGTAGTCAATTTGTAAGGGTAAAGGCAGAAAATAAAATTGAGTGGGTATCTGTTTCGTCTCGTAAGTTACTTCTCAAAGAGACCTGCAAATAGCTAAATATTCTTCAATTCAAATCCAAACCATGCGATTCGAATTTGAACAGATTCAGGGGGCTTAGTGAAGTAGTATACGTATTCTGTATAACATTAATAGTATTACAAGTATACTAGTTTTCCATTTCATATATGTACGGTAATAAAAGTTGTCAATGCCATGGGAACACAATTCGTTCCAACTTCAATATAAATCGCCATTTGATAAGGATTTAGAAAATTGCATGACAGCCATGGGCATGATACGTAGTCGTGATTTAAGATAGGAGGAGAGTGCATTTTTTCTTTGGTGACCGCTCGGCGGCTTGAGAATGATAGTTACCTGAAGGTCATGTCGCAACCCTCGGCCATGCAGTGGAAGTGCTCCTTCCCCAAGAATTCGCACACGGCGTTTGGTCCCACTCCTCTCCCTCCGCACTTCTCCCCTGCCCTGTGACACGTCAAATACTTCCGCCACAAATCTTCGGGAAGCAGAGGATATTGGCGAGCGGCAGCGGGGGTTCCAGGGTGAGGCTGCTGCATCATCGAGGACAAGGTGACGGGTCCGCTTCTGAAATCTGCGTGAGAAAGGTCGACTGCAGATGACGATGAAGAGGGATGCGTTTCGGATCCTGGAGGAGTCTGCGGTAGAATATTCGACGAAGGGGGAGTATACCCTGCGACGGCGCCGACCGGGACACCAGCTCCGACTCCTCCGGGTGTCCCGATGAGGAACGGAGAGGGCATTCCTGGGGGAGTCATGCAATCCAAGCCTGAAGAGATAACGAAGAAGGGTATATTAGACGTCATTCGCATTCATTCAATAGATGTACGTACTAGCAATTTCTTGAAGTAATATCTATTCTTACTTAAAATTATACCTTATCTCAGCAGACTGTAATTATCTTAAATCAAAAATCATAATATTTCCCCCCACTAATAAGAGGGCAAATATAGAGGCGAATGTAAGGGTGTTAAAGATAGTTATGAACTTATCTAGTCATGCTCAAGAGGCTGATTAAAATGTTTCAGCAGAAGCAGATAAGCGAATCGTTCTAATTGTGCAAAATTTTGCGGAGAAAAAGCAGAGGCACTTGAAAACTCGCACCTAAATGAATGCAAACTTTACCGAAAATTATGAACGTTATGAACAGATAACCTTCCTTACATCCTTAAAAGAGCTATCAAAAGAACTAGAACAGCAGTTAACGATGTATATATACCGATATCAATAACTTCTTACCTCCAAACACAGAAGAGTATTTGTGAAAGGCGGCCAATCCCTGTGGTCCGGGAGGCAAACCATTCGGCATACTCTCCGGAGAACTCCTTCCAGGAGATGATGAGCCACATTCTTGAGACTCTTGCGACTGCTGAGGCTGCTGTAATTGTTGCTGCTGTGGTTGCTGTTGTTGGGGAGATATCGGCCTCGGCGCAGACGGACCTTGGATGACGGATGTTTGGATTGAAGAGGGAGTCACCGGAGATGAAGAAGTGTCAGGAGTGATTCCTTGGATGCGACCGCCCTGACCCATTGGAGGAGTGCCAACCTGTCGAAAATATGTAAATTATCAAACGTTTATTCGCTATTACTAAATAACGTCCTTGTTTGGAAGCCGTCTCGTACGAAGCGTCAGCCCAAAAATTTACTTCAGTGTTATTAGAGAGCGATTCTTGGAATTAAAACAAGCTAATGAGAGACTCTCTTTTACTGAACGATAGAGAAATGGCTGAATATTAATAACCTTGGAAAACTGAACTAAATATTCTAATATCTTCACATCAAGACGGATTCTGAGCTCTTCGGTTACAGCATTTCTTGAGGTAAAAATTACTAAACTAGCTGAAAGGGCGGGGTGCCCGAGAAACCATAGTAACATACCATAGGAAAGCACCAGAACCTTCAAAGTAAAATTTGCTTAAAATCTATAAACATATTTGATTGAATCAATTTTATAATTTGAAAAGACGAAACAATTTTGCGTTGAGTTCTTTTAAAGGGCCACATGTTTTTTGCTATACAGGAATCAGAGGAAATCGTGATGCCAAAACAGGGCCGGTAATGCATCACTGGTTAAGACTCGCTGATCTTCAAAGTTAATCTCTTCATACGATGCATACGACGCTGAGTAATGAAATATTCCATTGCAATATTTTCTCTGGATATTGGTTTGCTGGGATTTGAGAGCTACTCCGGCTCGATCCAGCTTGAGTCTGATAAGTATCTCCGATAAACTGCTTATTCGTGCGAGAAAAACTGAATCACTCGAATTACGAAATCGAGTAACTCCAGGGATTCCGAAGTAGATCGATCTAAAATATCCCCTAAACGGACGTAATTTTTAGCTAATGCTGACAAGTAGGTCGGCCTCACCCTTTCTCCAAACATGCTGTCCATTGAGAAGTCGTGCGGGCTGGTGGACGCCGACTGTGCCATTCCGGGCATTCCTCCATACTCCATTCCGCTACCGCCGAAGCTCTTGAGCATGCTCTGCGCCAGCTTGAACTTCCTGTACGCCATCTCATTGTCCTTTCTCTCGTGTTTGCGTTTGTGAGAGTATAGCTGACCGCTCGAATGAAGCACATACGAGCACCCGAGGCGGATGCAGTGGATGTGGTTGCAGACGCGGGAGAAGCGGCAGTTCTCGAACGAGCAGTGCTCGTGTTTCATGAACTTCTTGAATCCATCGCGGTTTAGCTGCTCGTCCTTTATGTGGTATGTCTTATGCTTTTCTGTTGGAGACAAAACAAGTTCTATTAATGAGGATTTCCAGCGGAAACTTCGAGAGGTATGAATTAATTCTGCGAGAGTGAATGCTTAAGTCTGAAGGAAATAATTTTTATCTGAAGGTAACAAAGGGAAGGTGGGGTAAGTAATTAGGATATAATAGTCACTATGAGGTAATCTTCAATATAGTTTAGATCATGGTCTCGCTACTCAAATGCAGGCGTTCAAGTCTCTTCTAAAATATTTTCGAGTAATGCATAAAGTTTAGCAATTATTTAAAAATTGTCACGATAAACCGAAAAGCGTAGAAAAATTATAAACAAATAAAACACGAAAATGAATTGAATCACACATGCATTACATAATCATACAATAAATCGAATCAACGATCATCCACTGTTTTGAAAGTGAATGAGAAAGTAGCTGCTAAAGTTAAATTTTAAGCTGGTAAATGCGGGAAAGGAGCGTTATTTCTTCGGTAAATAAGGACAGTTTTAACTAATACGCACAACATTTCGTGGAACAGAAAGAACCGATAACGATCAGTTATTCGTGTAAATGGATCCAGAAGAGGATTAAAAACTTTCCCATCGCAAACTAAGTTTTGATCGCTGAAGTGTAGCAAGTTTGGATAAAAGCTATGGAATTAAATGGGACTTATAAGTAAGTCCGACTGTTTACAATACCTAATTGGAAAGTTTTGAATAAAAATGCTTACCCATATCCGCTTTGTTCTTGAAGGTGAACTTGCAGTTGGAGCGGCGGCAATGGAAGTGAGTGGTCCTCTGTCCAAAGAATTGGCAGTGCGGAGAGGCGCAGTCCTCAGTGGCTCGGTATCGTTGGAAGCCCTCCTGAATTATGGCAGAATCCTTTCGGTGGTAATTGGCATGCATCTGCACATCTGAAGTGCTGATGTACACTTTTTCACAGCCCTCCTGTAGGTGTTGACGTGAAAATGAACCAGTCTAATTTAACATACAGCCTTGGCTGATTGAATGCCTTAGGATGCTGTGTCTATGCAGTACTGTACTACGTGTCAACTTGAGTTTAAGAGAAAGTAATCCTAGCAAACTAACCGAGGAACACAATATTAAGACGCCAATTTACCCATCCATAAAAAATCGTTCTTCCATTTTCATGCTAGAAGACTTCGATTTAAAGGAGAGTAACTTGATAACAAAAACCTTAAGGTGGGAAACGAAAGCAATACGCATGTGGACAATTATCAGAATGGGATGATGACATTACAGAAAATCTTTTACTTCTATTCCTGAGATGTTTTCGAAATATTTAAGATTCATCCCAATATGAAATATAAACTCCAATAAAATATAATACTTGGAGTAGTAAATATATTGAATGAGAAATCTACATTGAATTTTAAAAATTACGTTGTAATGAGAAAAATGCTACAAAAATTTACTACATTAACTACTAGTGCAAATCCTTACCTTGAGACAATGATAATGAGTTTGCTTGCGGTTATGGCTGCAGTCTCTGAATCTGTCTGAGCAATCGTCCATAGGCGAATACCTCATGAACCCATGCTGAAGAGATTCATCCCTCTTCTTGTGCCATTTGAAGTGCCTTATCATCTCTTCCTTCTTAACAAATACTCGGGAATTGCAGTCCAAGCAGTGGAAGTGTTCCCTTTTTGCGAGAAAGAACGATGGTATAGTTAATAAGGAATAGGGCGCGTAGTTAGCGATTTAAGATTCGAGACATTTTATTGTTTTCCATATACATAGATTCTATAATATAAGGAACGTAGGTATCCAAATAGAATCATGGGAGTAGTAAGTGTAGTCACCGCTGAAACTGCCTCCCTTCAAGTAAACAGATGAATATAATGTGATTGTTTCCTTTCTTCAATAAAAGCTTATGACTGTTTAATTCCCTCTAAACGGCCATATCAAAATGAATTAAGCTCATAATTTGCTAATTATTTACATAATAAATAGTTTACGTAAGGAATGGTGAGGTGTCGTGAAAAGTTATACAGGTGGATCGGGGAGAGATAATCAAAAGGGAAACAGATTGAAATGAAAAGGCTGAGATTGATTCCCTGCATTTTAAGGTAAATATTTAATTTACATTTGAAAGTCCAATCTTCTTTTCTTCCTCGAGGGCGACGATTTACTTATACTGCCTTTGGAGAAAGCCTAAAGGATGCTGATACCATCGCATTCGTGGGAGAAAGCAAGGATTGGATGTTAAATGGTGTTTGGTGCTCACCTGTAATTGAGGTCTCTGCAGTAAAAGCTGCCGCATTCAGCTGCGCTCGAAAACCTCTTGACGTATCTGGAGTAGTCGATGGGTGGAGCAGGGACTTTGACGGAAGACCCTGGCCCTTGGGGCCCGCCCACCGCAGGGCTACCTGCGACTCCGGGAGAGGAGGAGAGTTGACCTGCAAAAGAAAGAAAGCAAATCTCATATTCATCCCATCTGAATTGGGAAAATCTTGGCACATCAAGGTCTTTTTCTATAGGTTCTTTGATTATTCTTCCGAAATTTCATGGCCGACATGCAAATCCGAAACCAAAATAAAGCGTTGACTCATAGCTGAATCTGAAAATGGTCCGTCATTTTTTTGATGTGCGGCTAAGGACGTAAAATTGATAGTGTTGTTGAAATGTGTATTTTAATGAATTATTTTGGAATTTTATTCTACAGTAATCAGGAAGAGATTGTCGATAACTGGAGTGATAGGAATATAAACTATTATCACGTTAGTTTAGATGTATTGAACGATTATTATTATCATCATCATTATTCATCACTAATGGAAGTAAAAATATCGTTCACTTCGACCGAAATTATTTTATCTTACATTAGGAAAAAAACATATAATGACTTTTAGAAATTACCAGAGCTCAAAAATGATATAAAATTATAAATATATGTAAATAGAGTCGGTAATAGTGGTAATCTGTTCGAAATTTCAAATAATTATCATGAGCGGAATTAGGAAATATATTTTCTTTAAAATTTACATGTAAATTTATACTGCTTTTTCAATGTCTAAACCACATTTATAAAATACATCAGAAATGTTGCAGAGCTGAATTTATATTAGGCATAAAATGCCAAACATTTTTAGGACAAAAATGTTCCAAGTAGAAAGCTCACGGTATCTTCATGCATGGTATTCTGGGAATAATCAATAGTAATTGAAATATCAGAAGCACAACGCTTGAAGAATTCCATACGTTTCCGCGTTCAATGGAACACATCGTCATTCCAATTTTTCACCGTCAGCTCCAACCTACGTTCTCTTGAGTACACAACCTATCTGCAGTGAATTAATCCCGAGGCACGCACGGACAAAGAACTCGAGAAAATGATATTTCACGGTTAATTATTTCGAATGCTCGAGAGACGCGATTACTAAACACTGGAGGAGCGAGGGAGATGTAATTGAAAGATGAGTTCGCATCGCAAAATAGCATCGAGTCGGTGAGATAGCAACGGGGAGACGGAAGGTGAGAGGGATGAGTGAGGCACACCCAACGCGAAAATAAAGGAAACGAAAAGCGCGTCGCGTACTTCTTTTTGCCCTCTCCTCCCTCTGTATAAACCACCCGGTTCGTTGAACCATGCGAGGGCCCTCTAGAGAGGAGGAGTGATGCTTTGGGAGTGGCAAAAGGAGGACGGGGAGGGCTTTGTTATCATTAATGGAAAATGGAATAACAAATTTCTTTGGATCGGAAGAAGGGAACCGCGTATCCATTTGATCGCCCCATGGTTACAATGGCCTGGATCTTTTAACTCCTTCAGTTTCTTAATCTGCTGTCGAAAAGAAAGAAAAGTCCGCGTCAGCTGCGAAGCGTAATTAAAAGCTTCGGAATTGGATTCATTCGCGATGAGAATGGCCGAATATTGAGCCGAACCCTTACTCTGATGAGAAATAGAAACAAAATGAACTCGCTTATTTGGTAAAGAAGAGATTATTATGTTGAAAGTCCAGACATTAGACTTGAGAGATGAGAGAGGTTTTCGTTGAAGCTAAGGCTTGTGCCGTCATATATTTAATAAACTTGTTATTACAACGCGAAACAAACATTCTCCTTAATTGATGAATGACATTATCGGCTTTATGCTGAAATAAATTAATAGAATCATTCATACATAAATCGAGATTAGATATATCAATTAATATTTGCATTTAACGTTTTAAGTTTATCAGTGTCAGTGAATTGGTAATATGAGGTCATGATTCCTATCAATTTGATTTTCTATATCATCCTTCCTTCCTAAAGAAACTTTGGGTGCCATTCACTTTTCGTTTATTTCAACAAATGTTGCAATTTGACTTTACCTTTCAAGATAAATAACAATCAAAGTACAATAATAAATGCAGAGACCAAGAAAATTATTAATTTATAAATGCTCTTAATTGAAAGCCTAAGAATATGCTAAGTTAAGAATGAGGGATGTTTCAATTATCACCATAATGGGAACTACCGTAATATATTTACATTCGCAAAGAAGTTTCTTATTTAATATTGACAAAGTGTTACATCTTTGCCAATTGTCAACATGACGACTGCATCCCCAACTAATCTACGGTCGAGTTGAACAATTACACACATCGAATCCAATGATAATTGGACGTTGCATTCGTCGTGTGTTTTCCTCCACTGGTCCGCACCGCAGGAAGAGAAACCCGATAAGCAAATCCCGACTCGTAGGAGGACGGGAAAAATTATCGAGGTGACCGTCTCGGAAAATTTGCGAGGCGAGGATGAAAAACAGATGGAAATTTCGCCCGTATAAACGCTCCTCGTTCGCGGGCAAAATGTTTATGCGCGAATATTTGCCTAATTCCTATTCTCTGAGAGATTCGAGATAGCCGAAAAAGGAAAAGATTCGGGCGAGCGTTTCTGCATTGCTGATTGACGAGTTTGATTCACAGATGATACTTAAAGAGGGAAATACTGCGCAGAAAAAAGGAAGTCCCGTTTCCGTGAGATGCTGGGGAGAGAATAAAGAACGGACGCTGAAAAAACGGAAGAGTGTGAGGGTTGTGAAACGCCTTTGCGACAATTTGCCATCGGAGGAAATCTCGTGACACGGAAGGCTGCCATTTCCGAGTTTAACCGGTCATCTCCTGTTCAAATAGTGAGATGCAGAAAGCAGTGGTAAATCATATTTGATTATTTTGAAAGCGTTTAATGCAATGATATCTCGGATAAAAAGAGACCACGAGGAAGAATTTTTCAATAACAGATTCTTTTTCGTCATCGGAATTCGGAATGACTTGAGGGAGTACTCGTGTCCAAAAAATCACCAAAGCAGAACAGTAACAACCATTCTCGCTTAAAGGAAGAAAATGGCAGTTTGTGGTAACATTTCCTTATATTTTAGAAACTATTAACTTATGGCAAATGGCTTTTCAGCTAATGAACATGATTCCGGAGCGAATTATCTATGTATTATTGAATTTTTAAACTAAGAAGATGAAGGGGATATTTGAATTTTTATTAGCTTGCTTACAGAATTTCAGTAACTTTAAAGGAAAACACTGTAAGACGTGTTGTCGTCTCGATGGAATGTAAATGATGTCTTCTTTACTCATTATTACTATTTTAATTCTTTCAGTTAACATCATTTAAATATATACGTAAAATAATATCTTGCCGATTTCTCCTAATATAAAACTATAGATCAGGTACTGCAATACCTCCGCATCATAATTTTTAATGATTAAAAAGGATGATATGAATGTAATAATCGATTATTGATATCAATACAATTCAATGAAGCCGCGCTCTTTTTCTTAAGAGAAAAGTTATACTGACCGCATCGATGGCATATCAGCATGCAGTGATTAACAAGAACTTAAGGCTCATACTGCGTTATATTAAGTCTAATTCTATGAAAACGTCAATGACAGAAACATTTATACCAAGCAGTCTAATAATACCTTGTCTTTTGGAAATCCTACCTTGGAATCTTGTATTCCGGGAGCTTTAACCACCGAAAGATTAGGATCCATAGACCTACTGATGACAGCGTAAAGTGATTGTTACCACTCTTATCGGTAGATTATTTTTGGAACGGAGGAGAGATGCGAAGAGAAAGGAGGATCAGTGTAGGGAAACGTGAGCGCAATGCCGTTTTGATAGTACAGCGGAGAGAAAGATGGATGAATAATTTATGGTCGATTCGAAAAAAGAGATTCGATGCCAAGTTATAGACGCAAAACATTGGAAATCTCTCTTCGACGACGAAAAAATTTGAAGGAAAGAAGAGAATAAAATGTACACGTAAATACGATGGTTAATTGATACGGAGGCACTAGAGGGTGGAAAGGAATCGCACAATCCCAGTTTTGAATAATTCACGCGACTAAGAATGGAGATGAGGTGACTAGAAGAGGGAAGAGAAAGGGAAAGAGGGATGCATAAACAAACGTTCTGAATTATAGGGAAATTTGGGGGAGTAATTCGCTTCTTTTACGTAACCAAATTATATGCAACTACGCTACTCACGTAAAAGTGCGAATGGAGGGGAGAAATATTGAATGTGGTACGTTACTATTTAAAATCCTTATTACAATCAATTTTTTAAGAATGCGTAATCTACCGATAGTATTTTTTAAGGATGTATAATTTAATTAAAATAAAATTAATTAGTCAGCCGTGGTTTTGTGAAACTCCAACATTAATGGTTAATCTGACCTGATAGCTATTGTTTGTGAAACCAGAATCCAATTTCAGTAAAACTTAAGCATAGTTGTTTTATTCATAAACGTATAATTTAATTAAGACAAAAAATAAATTCCTCAATTAATTAAATCAAATACGAAGAAAGATACTAGATTTTGTGATCGCATTTATCGATATTCTTTAGTTACGCTAATAAATTGACCAATAACAAGCACATTGTAGTAAATCTAAGAGGAAAATATATTTTTAAATTTCCAAAGAGAGGAAGGAGTGAAGGATCTGGCATCTACGATGGGGAAAGACGTGTTGGTGGAAGGAATAGCTGAAAGCGTATGCAAAGAGACAAAAATTCTGGGAGTGGAAAATGAAAACGGAGCAGAGGTCTGAATTTCGTCAGTGGCCAGACAACAACGGGGCGAATTCAAGGTTTTGACCCGGCTCTTATATTCAAAGAGAGGAGAGGGGAGGAGACAGAAAACGAGAAAAGGACTCTCAAAGGAGGAAAAGAGAGGTGGAAAGAGGCGAATCCGAAAGGCGTAGAAAATGCGCAATGAAAAGGTAGAGATGAGGGGAGAGGAGATACGGACGGTGAATGTTTACGAATGAGATAAACGAAGAAGAGGTGGATGTTTGCGCTCGAATTTCCGCTGTATTGAAGGGTATTCAGTTTATCAGTCTTAAGGATGATGCCTTTGCTTCTAATAATGTAAGTTTAGGAAGTAAAAGATCTGAAATTTATCCCAATTCTTAGGTATTTTCTTCCCAGTAAATTTAGAACGTGTTGTTGTTTCGCCAAGTATGAACCAGACTCTTGTTAATCGAGTTAGCAAAGAGTTCACCGAGCAATCGCGTTATCTCTGAAGATTTCATTCTCCTATACTTAGTACACCTACATATTTATAACAATGTAACGTATATATCCGTTTTTATTTTAAGACGCCATGTATCTTCCTAAAATTCTCCCTCAGTAAGTTAACCGTAAAGAATCATTTCAGAGATAAATTTACTGAGTCTAAATGCTATCGTTATTGCTTTTGATTCATGAAGAAAAAAATAAGTTCACATTTCTAAGGTCATATCTCCATGAAATATAATGACTACCATGAAGCCCATCCATAAAACAGCTGTAAAATGATTATAAGTTGATATATAATTTGCCTATCAAAATAATCCCTATCATAGTAATATTATTCCTAATTTTTAGGATACATGAAGTTGAAACGGTCGAAATTATTCAATCCCTTTGTTCTAACGGTCATCGAGGAGAACACGATAACCGATCGCATTAGACGCCGCTAAAATTAGAGACGGAAACGTTAGAAAATCGGAGAGATAGACGTGTAGAATTATAAATTATGGAAGAGAGAGAATGATTAAGGAGAAGAACGGGGAAATATGATAAAGATGGATGGAGAGCTGACCTTCACCTCGACCTTTCAGTGGTCTTCGGTCTTCTCAGAATCCACCTGACCAATGGGGTTTTGACTTTTGATATCGTTAATCCAATCGTCATTTACGACGCAATGCTTCGGTAATGACCGGGAAATCCTTTACTCGAAGATACCCTTAAAAGACGAATGAACCTCGGGGTACTCATTTTCCGCCAATGGTGTAGAGCGGTATATTTATCGCTTCTGAAAATTTGGACGGGGGAACATATGAGTTTTGAATTGACTTTCCCCTTACTCATCGTCTTATTTCAATTTCTCCTCTCCCTCTCTCTCTCTCTCTCTCTCCAGCTGTCCAGTCACTGTCGATGATGTTGATAATGTTCTCCTTTTCTCTCTTTCATCTTCTTCTCGATTTCCCATCAATTTTATCCCCCGCATTCCACCTCGTCACTACAACCATCTCCTTTTTCATTTTTGTCAATCGGGCATCAATTTTGATGAGTTTTCCGATCTTTTTTTTTTCCTTATTACGAGCCAAGGAAAACGCTTACACCATCGATGAAACACCAGATGTTGTCTACAGCGATATCATTAAACTATTTGATAAACTGTAGGAAATAATACAACACAGAAGAACACTTCCGATTACGATATTGATTGCACTATCACAATTATCGTCGAGTGATATTGATTGAAAGATTGAACCAAAATCAGTTTTTTTTTACTTTCATAAGCTACCAACGTCAATTCAGCAGATAAAAATTTTAGGTAATGCCAATTTAAGGGAATTCGTTAAAGAAATTTCCGTGTTGTTCCTCATCAAATCATTGAGTGACGACACTAAAAAGCTGATATACGTTGATGGTATAGCATTTAAATTTCGCTGAAGTTAGGAGATTTAGAAAACTTCCCGGTTTTTAACGAGCACAAAGAGAAGAAAACTACGTAAATACCAAAGGTAACTAAGATTCTGAGTGAATTTTCATAAGATACCCTTGATGAACGCACATTTGTTCGGATAATGAAAGGAATAAATTACTCTCAATAGAACTCCTCGCGGCATGCCAAGAATTTTAACATAAAATATGCGCCCGAGAGAATAGTATTGGTGAAATGCTAGGCTCTGAATCCGATGTTAATGAGGTACTATTACATAAATGTCTTTTTAACGACCGGAAAGAACATAAAAGGCCTTTGTCCGAGCGATAAAATATACTTCACCATCACGTTTCCGCGAGCACCGTGAATGTTTGCGAAAAGAAAGGAAATTTTAATACATATTAGAACATCGCTCTTCAGCATTCAGAGTCGCCTTGTCTCGTGAAAGGATTTAAGCGAAAGAATGATCGGAGGCGAAGGTCACTGGATTCATTGGCAGATTGAGGGGAACGACCAACACAGCGATTTTTAACCGTGCAAATCGTTTTCCAATGACGATGCTCTCAAGGGCAAATTCGCCGAAACGTCTGCTCCTAAACGATATCAAATTCATATCATATTATTTCGCGAAAAATTGCCCGCTTCGACCTCGAAGTTATTCCCAATCAAAGCTTGTCCAGGAAGCGGAGATGATTAATCATGTTCACGTGGAATGTAACCAGGGCGAGGGAAGAAAAGTACGCATTCGATTTCTCTCCTAAGAAAAACAAATGAGGTGAGAAAGTTCCTACGAGCCAAGATTTCGCAATGGGGGAGATAGAAAATTCCAATTAAGAACAGAGAGCAATTAAGCAGCCGTGTTTACTTGGCTGGATTGGTAGTGGCCAGTATTGGAAGCAACCTTCCTCTTTTCTCCGGAGCCGAATAAATTCAAAACAGCCTTAATGCTTACCATTTACGAAGTTATGTTAGTAGGACGCACATATAACTCTGGGACAATGATTCTTGGGAAATGGCACTTCTGTTACATTTAGGGTACTTTTGATCCACCTAATTTTTATTTTAGAGAAAAATGTGTCTATGAGGACATTATCTGAGTAATGCTAACACTTTGCGCCGAGATGGATGCCGAAGCATCAGCGTATCTAATCATTTGGCAATCGTGATATTGCTTGAATTAATGGTTTAGTTATGAATACTATGAGAACGCATAAACTACATCTGAATTTCGTCTATGGAAAATAGGAACTGACCTTTACGTGTCAACTTACGCGAGAGTTTGTTAGTTAAAATTTTC
Source organism: Ladona fulva (assembly GCA_000376725.2). Taxonomy (NCBI): domain Eukaryota; kingdom Metazoa; phylum Arthropoda; class Insecta; order Odonata; family Libellulidae; genus Ladona; species Ladona fulva. The sequence continues at coordinate 2,300,961 of KZ308122.1, read as the reverse complement.
CTCTCTCACTTTATCAACTCCTCTTTCCAGAAATAAATATGAGGAAACGTTTTTTGAAAAAACTGATCAAATAATACCCTATTGGCGAATCGAACCACTGACAGATGTTTGAAAGAAATCCTCATTCCGCAAAATCGCGAGTTCACCTTCTCGAAAACACGCACGTATCAAACAATGTAGAAAGCTGTTGCATCGCAGCTGCACTCGCATCTTGATATCTCTAGAGAACAACATAATAACTCAACCCTATTCAATGGAATTACTCGCATTATCTCTAATACCCGAACATTAAAAGTAATGACCCCTTATCGCACCGTTCTTTACTAACACTCAATTAAAAAGTATCAGAATCGTCGCCTGGCCTGCAGAAAATTCCTCCCTCGTCGATGTTATCGCCCCCTCCATGGGAACCTTCTAGTAGATCCTCAGCCGATCATCTTCATTTAATCTCCCGCTTGTATGTACTAACTGCGAAGGGAGAGATCGCTGTGCCATTTGGGAGCAACCTGTTGCATTCTTCCGAGCAATACGGCTGTATCCCGTGAGAAGGATCGAACGAGAGGGGCGAAATTACGAAGGAAATGCCCGAAGCCTTCGATTGCAGAAAATCCTCTGCGGTCGAAAAAAGCGCGGGGAAGCAGCGGGAGAAAGCGACAAAGAAAACGAGCCGAAATAACGGTAAAAATGGCCTCAGATTTGCGAACTACTTTTGCGAACGAGGAAGACTGGGGTGTAAAAGGAGAGGAGGTGATGTACCTCTCTTAGAGGAAGAAAAGGGTTTACCGGAGGGAAGACGTAAGGCGACGAAAAAAAAGGGTACCGGTAAGGGGTATTTATGCGGCGACGATCGTGTAGAGAGGGATTAGAGCAGGGTGTGGGGGGATAAGGGGCGAAAATGGAAAGGAACGAAGGGAGTGGCTGAGGAAGGGGTTATCTGCATGAAAGGAGGGAGGGAAATGGGGTGACACCGACAGCTTAAAAGAGACGGGGGGTAAGAGACCTGCTTCGAAGATGGGAGTGTCGAGACTCGAATGGCTGCGAGGTTTTCCTTTTTCTCCTCATTCCACGCTTCTTTGAAAGCAAAAGAAGTGGATTTTTAAGCGGCTCATAGGGAGCCGAGGGAAGTTCCTTCCATGGAATTAATAAGGCGGTTCTCAGTAGCGTGGTTTCTTCCGACGAGAGGACGTATGAGCTGGATGTTTTCCTAGATAAAACTTTTGAGGATTTTCCTTTTCAGTAATCCCGGATTATTTACGGTTCTATTCTAGGATTGTTTTTCTCGGTCGTGAGCTACGACGCATGTTAATGATATTCCCGGAGCACATCGAATATAACCATCGATTCATAGTTTATGCGTTGATGTGTTCACACATGCATAAAGAAAAAAGCATTGCGTAACTTATAAGAAAACGGTGTTCAGAATAATGGAGGGGTGGTTTAAAAAATGAAACAACTGCGATTAAAATAGTGTTCTGTCGAACCTATGGAATTACTCTTGTCAGCTAGTGAAATACGAGAATAAATATCTGAAAATATGATACAGCGGCCTATGCAAATTCACCATTTCCATATCTCTTTGAAATTTCCCAGTAGTTGTGAGACAGCTATGGAATGCTTTTTGATTGAGTACGTTCCTAGTATACGAAGTTCCTTCATCGAGGTTTCAAACGAACCCTTTAGGCAAAACAGAGCCCTTTGCTTTCATTGTATTATTATCAAGGACGAGAAACCAATTCTATCCCATCCCATAGTTTTATATTTGGGTCTTTCAGCAAAAAGTAATTGGTGAGCCGATATCAACTCATCGTGCCTCTACATAAAATGTGCAACAAGTAACTGCGGAGTCGCACGCCAACGTTTTCAACAAACGCATTACGGAAAGATAATGCGATGGAAGTTCGAGAACGGGCTCCAGACACGAAAACCGACAAGAGGCAGTAGAAAAACGTGGCCAACGAGCCGAGGACATCTTCCTCCGAAGAGGTTATTGGTGTCGTTAGTTAAACCAACGACTTCCTTCAATCCCATTTGTATCGCTGCCGTTCCCTATCGCTTCATCTCTACGCCACGAATATTTTTGTGTGCCAGGCCAAGAATTTCCACTTTGAGTGATAAAGGCGGATATGGGAGGTGAGTCGACATTTGCTGCATAACTACGGTGATGACGAAGGGAAAAACTGAATGTCGGCGTGGGTCGGGAGAGAGGAAGGAGAGATTAGAGGGAAAGGCGCTTAGAGGAAGAGACGAAATGAGAGAGCTAAGTGAATCAGAAGGGAAAAGGGGAGGAGGAGCGGTTCTCAGGCAAAAAATTAACATTTTAATGGCCGGAGTAATGTTCTCGAGTGTGAGAAGATCCTTTTCAGTTCTCGCGTTATATATTTCCGCCAGAAAGAGGAAATGTTTAACTTGTCCCTCTCAGATAATGCCGAGGAACATTTGTGAAGTGTCGGAACCTAACGGATGCGAATGAGTAAAACCCCTGCGCGCTGTTTACTAATTTTAGGCCTCCCGCGACAAGCAAACTGTTGATGTAAAAACGTGAATTGAAATATCAACAAATTCCGGCCGCTCTGGCGGCACGACGAGAATCGAGCCTCGAGGGAAATTAATTCCGAAGACTTCCTTTGGGGCAACAAATTCATTTCCTCGCCATATCGTGCGAAATCAGCCTTCCTTTATTGAAACAGAAATATTCCTGCAACTTCGGCAGTGGCATTGTTCGTCATTATCCTCGAAGAAAAAGATGCTGTTCTTATCAAACGCTTTACGAGTCGAGTTTTCAAACGGAGATACCCACGTTTCCTGTGGGAATCCGCTGTTAATCCGTAAATCCGGAAGGAGAACAAAGCGGAAAATCACGAGGGAACTTCATTTGACGTCGAAACTGCCATTAAGAAAGAAACGGTTTGGATTCCGATCCTCAATTACGATTCGAATGGCTTGGACAAGGTTCCTTAATCTCTTTCACGCTCGTGAATCCAGCATTACGTACCGAATTCAGCACATAAAAGAAATAATCAAAGCGTTTCCATCGATAAAGAAGGCACAATGTATTCATTAGCTGACTTCGCACCAAATCCCCGACTCCCTTATACACGCGACCGCATGTTAATGCCAGAATTAAATTCCAATGGGATATTTAAGCGAATCGAGATATTCAGATAAAAACTAAACATCGCTCAAGGTTCTCGGGACGTATTTGAACGCAAAAGGCGGAAAATGATCGAAAAGGTTCGATTTATCGTTGTGGTATCGAACATAATGGGGTCCGTTGACATACACTATTCCCTGTATCTTAGGCCGCTTTTGGGATCGGTGGCGCCAACATGGAAAGGAGAGAAGGGATGGGAATAGGAATACATATTTAGGAAGCAGAGGATGATTTTTTTATGGCTAGATGTTTGTTTATCCTATCTATGAAAGAGGGGCGTGTCTCCATGTATGAGAGACCTGAAGGCCGTCAGAAATGTTTTTCAAAGGTTTCTTGCTGCAAGACGGTGATGAGGAAGGAAAAGGGGAAAATTGCCTTAGATATACAGAATAAAGCAAAGGTTATGCTTATGAAGGAAATTTCAGGCAGTTCAGGAAAATGAGCAACTAAGGAAATGGTAGTCGAAAATATTTCATCATTAACGTACAAATTTCATTTAAACTCTATACTAAGGCAAAACACTGTACGAAGTTGAATGGATAACTCTTAACTTAAAAAAATAGTTTTTCTTCATTTTGCTTCACTATGCTTTTATACATATTGGAATCAACTCAACTTGATGAATCTGTGTATTTTGTTTTCACAATATATTAACTATGGATACTGTATTAAAATTAACCTTACGAAGACTTCATTAGAGCATTAATAATTGATTCTCAAAACACAATTATTAAATTATTCGTGTGATACACAGCTTCACTACCAGATGTATGAAAAAGATATACTTCGACATAATATGAACCCTATAAATTCAATATTTGATGTGTAATGCAGTTTCAGAAAGTGGGATGAGACTCGTATTTATGCATAAAACTACCTATTTACATACGAATATATTTACGTCGTGGCAAAGAGAAAAGTAGATTTGCTCGTCTTAAATCGTGTATTATGTACCTCTTGAATTAACGGAGGAAATGGGTGGAGTGCTTTAAAATCAGAATCTCCGAGTAAAAAAGGTAGAATGACTCGAAGGATTACAAAACAAGTTTTCATTTCGATGGGTATATTCTGGAAGAAGTGTCATCCTTGGATTTTAGTCGATGCTGAGTTTCCTTCGTTCTGTATGGAGAACGGAGTGAAGAGAGAGAGACTGGAAGGATTTGGATGGGAGCGTGGGAGTCGCGGCGGAACACTGGAGGGCATTATGGAGGCGATTTTCAGACGCTGAAATGCGAGATTTGAGGAGAAAGAAAGAAAAACTCTGACGTCATTTTGCATGGGACGTAGCAGGAATTCGGTAGGATTTCTATGGTAATGATTATGCTTTTATTTTGCATTACAAACTAAAGACTTCAGTAGAATGCCTTAGTCTACAGACATTTGTTTTATAACGAGAGTTGGCTATTTCTTTTCTTTTTTTTTAGTATTTCGTTAACTGTCTCTTCTAGAATCATAAACCAACTAGCATATTCATAGATTATTTTTAAGAAGGAAATGATAAATAGTCCATTCTATGTATTGGCCCATGAAAATAGTTAACCTCCAAAGATTGGTTGGGTAAAAAAGTCAAATAGCTGCGTAGTTAGTAGACATGCTTTGATTGTAGCGCCTAATATTAAGATGTAACTACAATGTAAAAATACATTTTAAAAATGTAAAATGTGCTTACTTTTATGCGTTAAAATTGTTAGCAATAACACGTTTGTTAAACATCCAATGACGATTCTGACTTGACGCTTCATAACCACATACAGGATTTTATAAAACCAGAATTTTCATACCCTTCTCTCATTAATTCTCGTTTTCTCCTGTCAGGAAACAAATTTATGCTAATTAATGTGAACTTTTCAATTACCAATAACAATTTTCTCGATAATTGTCGAGAAAATTTACACGGGAAGTAACTGTTCTGCAACTGATTAAATGTATTGACAACAGCTGAAAAAATATCTACCGTTTTAAATACTCCGTGGATGAAAAGGTCAAGGAACACCGATCTGGCCCGCAACAATATCGTTTTTGTTCTGGCGGAAAATCGGCTGCAATTAAAATATCGTTAATATCGTGTTATTACGCACGCGTAATTAATGTAAATCGACGCTTTTGAGGTTACGCAACGAGAGGGATTTTCTTATCGCAGCGAACCCGGAAACGCTTTCCAAGAAATAGTATCCCAATTAAGTCTCGAAGGCGCTTCGAAGTAATGTAACTTTGTTTTTGCCGCCGCACCAGCACGAAGCCTACCAATTACTGAGCAAAAAGAGATCTGCTTACGCCCATTGACTAACGTTTCCTCCGAGCGAATCGTCCGTTTTTATGCAATTCGGGGACCATAAAGTTGGTAACGCTTAATAATCAATGTAATCTGACGCCTTTGTGGTCGTCGAGCGGCGCTTTACGAGTCTCCAGTACATATCCCAAGACCGACTATAAAAGCAGTTCCGTTACATTACAGCCGGTCGTGGATCACATCTAATGCTACATATAAGAGGGGTTTCCATCTTGAAGTAACTAGCTCGAGTCCCGATTGAATAGCCTCCGGTGGTAAAAGTCTTCGTAGCACCTTGGGCGAATAAAAAGTTATTCTAAGGATTTCGAGAAACCAAGGTTCCCAACGCGTATACGCTCTACAAAATACAATAGCTCGAGTAATAAAAAATTGGCTTCCTCTGAAATTTCTCCCTAAAGGAGTAAGAGTATCATTAAGGAATCCACCCTTAACTATAAATTTAAACTGGCAATCAGACGATAGATGGACTGGATCCGAGAAGTTATCCACAACCAGAATTACGTTTTCTATACAGCAGTCAGTCTAAACAAAAGAATACTTTAACGGCATGTTCTGTGGAAACTGACGCGGAATCTTAGAGTTCTTCTGTATAAATAACTGGTAAAGATACATTAATTATAGGACATTAGTAAGATTTAGAATGTTATGTATTCATGACGCCTGGGTCCTTACCTCAGATACATCTGCACGTATAAGGAAGAATATTATATCCTTTTAATAAATTAAGCCCCTCATAGAACTATAGTAGAACTGAAATTTAAGCTTTAGGTGAAAACCTTTAAGAGCAAAAAACTGTGCTAAGCAGTATAAGAATTAAATCCTGCCAAAAAAGTACCGATCCATAAGAAATGAGACAGAATTATGCAAAGCGAAAATGACGGGAAAATGGAAAGCGACGTTGCACATCCGGGGATAGAGCACTAGCAGAAAGAGAAGCGGTTCGACTTGTTAGTCATCGTATTTTCATTATGATGACCGTACACACGAGGAAGAGAGGTGGAAGATGATCGGCTCTTGATCCCGTGACTTGTAGGGAAATGGTTTGACACGTCTTCGGAATCTGTGAGACAGCGTCCGACGAATCGATAAGGAAAATAAAGAGTACGTTAGGCTGTCTTGATTGAGGAACGAACTTGATTCTGTAAAGAAACTTCCTCCTTCGGGATATAAATGCATAATTTGATGAACGTCGTGAGAGAGGAGGCACAAAGTGCTCTGCTTCAATCTGAATCGAGTTGTAAGCGAAGCTGACGTCTACGGAGGTTTCTGACGCCTCGTATCGAAAGGCGAATGCCACTTCCTTGCACTACCATATTTGATACGTTTCCATAGTTGGAATAGATGTATGTTTTTCAGCACAAGATTTCATAGGTTAATTATTTCTAAAGTAAAACCAGGGCCGTGCCTATGGTGTCTGATGCAAAGGAAATATAGGCGCCCCTGTATTTAACCCTTAACCAGTGACGTGCGATTTTTGTCACAACCAGTTGCGTGCGGTCTCGGAGACAGCAAATTAATGAATATTAATAAACTGACTGAATAATACTTTTAACGACATTTTAAAGTTTTAATCATTTCATCATTTATCCAATATTTTGTATTTCAATTTAGTTTAATTTTATAACAACAACAGATTTTAAATTATAAATCATTCTTAGAAAATAGTCATAAATTAGAAAGAAGACATCTTTTTTTAATAGCGTCGCATATCTATAATCTATTGAATAATAAAACCTTGTTGAAAAGCATTTTATTTATTGCATTATTCATCTAAACATCAAATGTGACGTGAGATCTCACAAACCGATCGTGAAATTTAATTGCAATTTTATAGAAATATAAGGGAGAAAAACAAATTGTGAATAGTGATATAACCATACATAAAAGTATCAAAGAAGGTGACAAATTAAAAATTTGTTGAAAGTCAAATACTTTTGTTATTCACAATTTAAAAATCGCTGCGGTCGGACCGCACGTCACAGGTTAAAGGTCAATACTACCATACGCACAGAGAAAATTTAATGCCTAAAATACGAAGTCATGAAGTCATTATTCTTAACTTAGGAATTTTTATTGGAATAGCTCCGACGAAGCTTTCGGCAGCTTTATCTACGTGTCCTGTAGATGCAATTCCCTACTCCCAAGATACTCGTATTATTGCTTTACCTGTAACCAAAGTTTAAACCCTCGTCTTAGCTCCCTATTGGCTTAGGATTTTCCTGGTTCGGGCTCGCACGCATGTATTCGTCACATGTGTTTCCGTTCGTCTGACATTCATTAAAACGAATAGCATTGGGTAAAATCTGTTTCCGTTATAGAAATAATAATAGAAATGGTAAAACTGACCCTCAATATCAAGGTGTATTTATTTATGAGTGTATCAGAAAAAAATATATATATCTCTAAGAAAACAAATCACCCCTAAAGATTTTGGCACCGCAAAAGCAAAAGGTAATTACCCTTTAACAAAGCTAAGGAAGAGTTTATTTTTGTCTGAAAATCTGAAATACTTAACAACCTTCGAGCCTAAATAAGTGACGAAACTCGCGAGTTGCTATCTCCCGAAATTTTTCAGTTTCCTCTGTAACATCTGTTCTACGTAAGATCCCTGACAGTCAAAAAGATAAAATGGGGATCTCGATAGTATCTTCCGGCATTCCGAGAGAGTTTCCTTCCGATATGTTAAAAATGAACAAGTCGATCATACTCGAATGGAGTCGTTAGTAAATCCACCGCGGTTTTTTTCCATATCCGCCCGTGAGATCGAAGCCATGGGAGACGAAGGGTTGCTGTCGGGAGTGGGTGTATGGAATGAGGAGGTAGTGTGGGCAGAGGGAGCGTAAAGATTGAATAAACAAGGCATTGACAGACGTCGAGATGGAAGGAGGCGAACTCTATACTTCTTCTTACGTTTTTTTGGGCTCTCGTGGTATGTGTTCAGAGGGTCTTCTGCCAGAGGGTGCTCCTTCCTCCACAAGGGAGGGCAGAGAGGATGTTGGAGAGGGGTTTCTGTCGGTGGAGGAGGATGACAATGGATGAGGGGGAAGAAGACAATAGAAGATTGTGCGATGGTGTTGGAGGAGAGGAGTGAGAATCTGAAGGAGATTCCCATATAGTAACACCTTAGCCTCAGTGTCTTCTCGAGTTTTGGAAAATTGAAGAAATATGGCTTATATTCCAAGAAAAACTCTCCCAATGAACTTACTTCATGCCATATGGTGTACAGATGAAATGGTACTTGTATGTATGAGAAGTGTACTTGTAGAAATCATTTCGTCCGTCTCCATGATCAACTTGGGGTTCACTTTTGTTTAAAAATCGGTAAAATGACCATGTGATATCCAAATGGTACCGGTTAAATAGATGAAGTCTAATCAATTCACTACATCTAACTAGTTAACGCAAAAATTTTTATCACTATTCACCAAAGCACTATTTCTGATTCACTTTTCTTATGGTTTGGTTTTATTGGAGAATATTTTTGGAAAAAACTTCATCAAATAATCTAAAAACGATTTTACTTCAATAGCAAAGTTGCTAACTTACGCAACGTTCTGCGAATTTTAGAATCATTTTTTTATAAAAAGTGTTTTGATGGTACCCGGTACCGATTTTCGCACTTTGGCAAGCATGAAAAGGCACATCTACCAAACGAGAGACAAATGGCATTCCGATAAAATTCATCGGGAGGTCCACGAAGATGATGAACTGCTTATAGAAATGTCTAATAATTTACTTAGACATAAATTCTGTTAATTCATTACTATTCTTCTTTTTGTGCAGATCTTTCGTGGAAAGCTTGCATTACCTGATCATAAGGGACCTCTCGGAAGAGGGAACTTACCATAAGGTAGCTTCTGAGAACAATATTAGCTTCCTCTCTGATATTTTTTTGCGGAATGACTACACCACAAATAGATTCCGAGACCCCTCGGGTAATTTAAAAAGCGTGAATTCATGAATAAACGGCACTGGCTTTCAAAGCAATACCTTGGGCTATTTAATCAAAGAATAAGCGTCGTGTTTATTTTCGCTTCTCCATTCAGATTTCTTTGCGATTTTTTCATTTTTTCCCTCGCTTCATTAATGCTGATGTGCTATGGAGTGAGCGGTACCGAAATCTGAGTTCGATGAACTCAAATATTTCATTTTTTATGGCAATTAATTAAGGCCTTTAATGCATTCTTGGAATTCAAATAGGTTCCCGAATTTTCTTCGTTGGGAACATTTCCTCTAAAAAGAATTATGATCCGTGATTCGTCATTAAGCAAAATATTGAGTCTCAGGAAAAATGTGTAATCTATTAAGTAGTTGAACACAAATGAGGAAGAAGTCACTTCTTTATCGATATAAAAATAGCTCTTCATTCCAGAGAAATAAATTAGTGGGTTGAATAACGTAGAATATTACCCAGTGGATTTCTTAAGCAATCTGCAGTTTTGAAGTTAAATGGCTCGCTACTCGAAATGGAATGGTTTTACGACGTTTCGCACTCTCATAAAATATAAAAACAAAAGCCTCCTAAACTTTCCAAGGAACTCGTTTTAGAACGTGGCAGTTAATTCATAAGACACGGCGCTTTTGAGCTCGGTTCCGAAAATTTGCGCCACCGTCAGCGAACTTTATTTCTGTCCAGTCGAGAACGCCCATTCCACCGGGAAGAAAGTATTTGAGAGGAAGAAAGCGAGAAAAGAGGGAAGAGTATTCCGGGGACGGAAATAAGTGATGCACTTGAACTGAATTTCTCGTGTAGACATACTTAAGACATTTAGCGGAACTACTTTCGGGCCCAGAGACCCATTAAACGATCATTCTAACGTAGGAAATGTTACTCCATCTGTTCATACATCTTGGCTATAACATTTTTGAGGTAGAATTTAATGCTTTGGTTATGCAAGTTGCGTTGAAAGGAAACTCGCTTTGAAAATACGATTTGTCCTGAGTTTCAAACCAGTTTATACGCTGACTCGTTCATTTTCCAAAATCGAAAGGATTACAGACTCAGGAGTACGCCAATTGGAAAAACTGAAGTTAGCAATTTTAACTGTTTTCAGAAAGCTTCTGAAACTCGGAACTCAAGCCAATGACGGTATGTTGGTGGGGTCCTCCCGCTTCCAATGATAAGCAGGAAATAATATAGAACCCTATGGGAGCCCTACCTATCTGAGACCTTTCTGCAACGACGGTTTTCCTTATATTGAGGAATTGTGGTCGTTTAATTCGGCGGTTAGGGCTTTAGTCAATTAGCCCGGTGGATAACATGCCGTTCTAATGGTATTATCGTGAATTGTTTCTAAATAAATTTTAAATTTTTATTAAAAATTTTCTTTAATTAGGACACCTTTTTCAACCCTCCCTTACGATCGCGATCTATACCCAATCCGCTATGATTTCTTAATAGTAATAATTCCAATTACCATAATGCTGAAATCGTAAGGTGAATTTTAGTCGAAATAGACAGCCTTTACGAAAAACCTTTTTACGTTTCGCTCGCTAACAGAATACTCTAATCACGGTTCGAACCTGGGAACTCGGCATCACCAGGCTGAAACGCCAACCCGAAGCCAGCAGTACTTACAGCAGGTAAATACTTAATTTAATTTTAATAAGTAAGGTAACTTTAAGTGTAATTAAACAAGCAACAGATATTACTCATTACTGGTACTAGATTAAATGCGTAAAACAGCCTCAAGAAAGAAAGGAGACACGCATCATTTCTTAAGCTACTCCTTCCAACTACAAGAGTAGATCCATCTAAAGTGGAGAGACGCATATGAGCAAGTAAAATCCGAGAGAGGAAGGAAGAGTAAAAAAGCCTATTTTCCCCAGAGAAACGCACCGGCTCCCAACTACTTCAACCCCTTAGCGCGACCCTCGATCACCCTTCTGCCATTTATCCCCCACACGGCACTCTTTGCTGGAAATCCGGAGAGCGGCGCAGCAGCCGTTTCCTACTCAAACAGACCCTCTCCTACATCCTGCGTCTCACCTCGCTGTGGGAACGCCGATGGTCCCCTTTGCTCCCAAGGCGTCCTGGGGAGAGGAAGTGAGGCTAGGGGTGAAGATGAGTATGCAGAGGATTCCGGAAGGTGAGGGCATTGCCTTGGGTGGGGTGAGTGGTATATGGGGATGCAGGGTTTAAGAAGCAAAGGGTGAGAACGAAAAGGAGTTAAAAGGGGTAAGTTTTTCCAAGGGGTCAGGGTGATGACGAAGGGAGTTTTCTGAGAGAAGGGGGTTAATTTGAGGTGGGGTCGGATCTGGAAAATTCCCTTCCACTGAAAGGGTAGATTCCACCGCATGTGGGGTGTGGTTACTCCGCCGCCTAATTCTGCGGTGTTCAACCAGTATTTCGGTAGAGCTACCTATGAGTTGCGTTTCAGGTTAAAAGATGACGGATTTTGCAGAAAATTATCCAGAACATAATGCCCACCAGGAATTTTTCGTCGGATAAGCCAACAAGTGAACGTAAAATAACATGCACCGCATCACTGAAACGTGTTTCCGGTGAAAATCTTCAGAATCTTACGACAATAATCAATACATTTTTTTTAAAGCTTTACTAAGGCAGGTAGTGAAGTATTTACGAAGGAGGACAGGAGTACTTTCTCCTGCAAAACTTACTTTTAACATAGAGTAAACTTTGTCTCACATGTAATGCGAAAATAAGTAGTTTCACTGAAACGGGAACGTCGACTTAGCTTATTAATGAACATCAGATTGTTAAAATGTCTAATTTACTTTATTTGCTGAAATGTCCTACTTGAACTTCGGTAAAGGAACAAAAAATGCGTAAAATAAATATAAAATGATAAATTACGATTCATTAATTTCCTCTTTCAGCGGCGAAATAAAATTCCGCCGAAATTTACAGCAAGCTTTCCCATTGTGTAGATCAAACATTTTCGTATCCTCGTGAACCGGATACTCAGCTGGAGATCCTAATAACTAAAAATGATGTTCACTCCAATCGGCCCATTCCATTACTTCAGAAAATGAGCAGTCCCCCATCGTTTCGGTAAGAACGAGGCTTTACAGCCGAGGGAAACCGAGATTTCAAATACGCGATAAGATTGAACGCCAGAACAACAAAAGAGTTGGATTCCCCACTGGCCTCGGGTATTGGTCGTCTAAAATGAAGAGCCGTGAATAGCTAAAGGAAGGAATGTGGATAGAGAGAAAATTCTAAGAAAGGATTTCCGAGGACCGAACCGCTCCGAGATTCAAAAGAAGTTAGTATGGATTGATGTCACGCAATTTGCCCGAAATCGCTCCATCTCCACACATTGAAATCGTGCCACGGCCTACACGAGCGAGGAAAAAATCCCCTGAGCTTCGTAGGAGCGATCCGTATCGTCCCGTCACGCTCTCGGATATTCTCACCAATTTCGAACCCGACGATCAAACGGGCGCGTCGAATTATTATCAATAAGACCCAAAACGGCAATTTCACGGAGGCCGGCGAAAAACAAATCAAGATGCCCCGCGAGAGTTGGAAAAAAACAATACAAACAAAGCGGGGGAAAATAAATCGAAACACCTCTTTTTTAAGACCTCGCGGAGGAGCATGTTTGCCGAAGATTTGAAAGTTAAAGTGGGCGTGGTTAGCTTTTAAAACAGGAAAATCAGGAACGGGGGAAGATAGGTGTGGGAGGGTTGGTGGGGGAGGAGCAGAAATATTCAAGGCGAATGGCCATCGTTCGAGATTAAAAGATTTGTGTGTGAGGTCGAATGGAAGGCTAAAGTACTCCAACAAAGGAACTCGGCGATTATTATTAAGATAAGGCGGATGGTGGTGTGGTGTTAATAGTGTTTGAGGATCAGCCGGAGGAGGAATGGGGGAGGAGGAGAAGGCGACACTCGGGAGCTGGAGACGGGAGCGCTACATGGACTGCGAAGATGGATCGGAGAAGGAAATGGATGTGAGAGGAGGAAATCCCTCTTTCTATCGGAGAAAACGTCCACCGCGCTTCCGAGAAAAGTCCCTATCTGTCCCCTTTGAATAATGTCCTTGTCATAAATATTTGTAAGTTTCCACAGAGGATGAATTGGCGAGAGATAAGAGATCACATCTCGGATGTGTGGGCATTGGCGGATCCAGGTTACCTTCCACGTCCGACTCGGAATCAGTCGAACGAATAGTATTATCCACTGACGTATTTACGACAAGGGAAAATAATTTTGGAGGTTTCCAGATTGCCGTAGAAGCAGTTCCGGGTTCGGTTCTCGGTAGGAGCCCGAGAGGGAGATAAATTTAAACGGCAATTATTTCATCGAACTAATATTAATAGAAAAAATTATACTATTCGGAAAAAATATAAATTTCAGAGATTGAAACTAATGAATATATATTACATTTATCAGAATAAATAACTGTCTAAATGATAGAGTGGTTAGCGTTCTAGGGCTCCAACTCCAAAGAACTCGGGTTCGAGTCCCGGTTGATCGGATTTTTCTGGTTCGGGAATGATTGTGTGCTCGTCCGTTGTTACTGTTTACGTCTACCACCGTAATTGTCTAGTTAATGGATCTCTATGGGGACATTGGAAAAATTATTAAATAGTTAGCAATAGCGAAGTTAAAGAGGTAAGTTTAACAATGCTCAATTCAGTGGTCAACGTATTCCAATGCTATGGCTGTTTTCAGCTCGATTATATTCATTGTGAATACTATTCGTCACTTGTTAAAATAGTTGAATGCAGATTGGATGCTTGATTGCTTTTTCTGATGGTCGACAACTATACTTGAGAAATACAAACTGTTTCCTATTCTTTGCATGTGAAATTTCTTGGAAGATCGTCCACAGAAGGTAATTAAGTGGCCTTTACTTAGATCCAACCCTGGTTCATTGCTTCAAAAATATCTGTCTATAGATACTTTACGATCATCCATTAGCTTTCTTTTTATCACAATGTTTTTCCGAATACTACGCGCATTTTAGGGTTTGACCTGTTTTCGCTTTATTTTCTCTGCAGAAAGTAGACGTGCTTGGTAATGTTTCCGCTTCTCAGGAAGAGTTTATCGCTCAAAGGTGTAAAAATTCCGAGTAAATTGGCTCCGATAAATGATTGAAAGCTCGGTTCAGTATTAAAACTTTTGAAGATACCCGAAAATGCCCTCGGGCTCTGTTCTCCTTACAGAAACGGTAGCTCTCGGGTATAATAAACATTCCTCACTTTGAATTACACGGTCACAAGAAAAAGAATATGACAAAAATGTACGAGATTTTATTACCAGAGGTGCCAAACATACCTCCTCAGGGAATCATCTGACCGCAAGTTGCATTTAAATAATTATTACCTTTTTTACATCGATTAAATGCCTCATACTAAATTGAGAATTAAACCTACTTTCGCGTTCATTTTCTCCTCTTACGCTGTACGAGATTGCAAAGGAAGTCGCGAAATTATTTTCTGCCTCCCTTCGATGTGGGAATTGAAAATTAAATATTGATATATTAATGAAGAAATCTTGTTTGAGTGATCCAGAATGCCAGCTTTATAGTGAAAACTGTTATGTTCGAAGAAAAAACACAGCTCAGGATTTCCTCTAAACAAGATATGGACCGATTGTAGTATCGTAGACTATATGATAAGCAAATATTAAGAACTTGCGATCACAAAACTTATGGGAGTAAAGTCGGCCAATTTAGAGAGGGCAGGAGCAAAAACTAACAACTGATACTGGGGAAAAATCTTCGAGGAATCTATTGAAGCTAAGGAATTTTGGTGATTGAAGAACAAGTTATTTGAATGATAGATTTCCACTTACATATTACGTGAGCAGCACATAATATATATTTAAAATTTTATTTCTTCTGAGCTCATATTTTAATTTGCATCATATCAATATGCATTTAATGTATGCTGTCAAAAATTGCGCGAAAACATACTAACAGCAATTTAAATGTAGGATTACTTGCTTAAACATATATATTTAAGAAAACGTCAATATTCAACAAAAGTTATGCGAGGGAGATCTACCTTTGATTTATTTTTCTAAAATAAACGACATTCATCTACATCCATTCATTAAAAAAAATTCTTTGTGAAATTTTCAACGAAACGAGAAGAAAAGATGAGAAAACGAAAGCATGAGGGATTCTTAGGGTAAGTAATAGTTAGGAGGCAGATGCTGTAAAGAGATAAGCTGAAGGAGATTAGGGAGGAGGAGTGGTGAAAGAGGTAGGGATTCGTACTCTAATCTAGCCACCCCCGCCTCCGCCACGCCCTCTTTGAAGCGAGAAAGAAAGGGTGAAATCCAAATACGAAACAATCGCGATGTGGATCTGAGATAAGACCGAAAATAAAGTATAAGTCGACCTCGAGCGGGAGAAAAGCGGGAAAAACATCGAAGCGAAGAGAAATGTAGCAATCTGAGGAGGTGTCAATCTCGAAAGAGTGCCTCGTCACAGGGAGAAAACGGGTAGCGAATTAGAGAGTGAGGAATATAATTGATAAGTCGCCATAAAAAAATAGAGATAGAAACCGTTGATGCATAGTAATGTTCAGGAAAATAAAAATACTATGGGAGAGTCAGGAAAGGTGTAAATTACTGAGACTTCACATTCAGAAATTTTCTGTAAAATGAATAAAGTTACAAAATAAAATAATTCATTTCACCTTCCCACCTAAAGCTGAATGCGCAAACAAAGTAAGGGAAACTAAGTAAATATCCAGCAAAACTATTCATCAATAAGTGTTCGCCGTCAGGTATAATACAGAATAATGAGAATAATATGCCTATTTCATACAACTGTTGAAAGTTAATCTCTATTTTCTCTTTGGGTAACTGACCTTTTCGCCCCCTGCGAATATGTTCACTTGAAGGTGACTTGCAAGGTACTAAGTTGATCCATGGACAAAGGCATTTTCGCAGGATTCTAACGCGGCACAATTCTATTTAGATCTAAGTTTTCAGCTTATAATCCGTGAGTTCGCATAATGAAATTTTCAACCGTAAAATGATTCACAGGAACTTTTGGTTCGTAATACAGCGTAAATTTTAGGGAGACCATTTTTCACAGCGACTGATTCTGTTTCTTCATAAAAAATAGTAAATCCCTGACTATGACCTACGACATAATCCTCGCAAAAATCTTTAATCCTCCATATCAATCTCATAACATTCTGTTTCATATTCCTCTTTCCTTATGCGTCATATTTCATGCAAAACTCTAAAGCAGCATACGTCGTCAATGAAATGCTAGAGCGCATTCTGATCCCATCTCAGTTTCCCAATTGACCGAACCATTTGTAACTTCGTTATATTCCGCAGAAATAATTCATCCTCCAATTCGTAAGGATTTTTATCCGGAATCAAAAGAGCTAAGCAGACATGTGCGCGGCGAGATAGACATTTTCACCCAAGACAACAGACGCTTTTCAGTCCCACGGGGGAAACTCGCCCCGAAAAAGAAGAGCACAATACAAAATTTTAATCGCGGCAGATAGGGAGAAAAATCCTGACTTCAAAGGGACAAACGGCGCGACTAGTTTTTAAGGTAATTGATAATGGATTCGAAAAAAGGCTTTCCCTTTCGGATGAGTGAATAGGAATAAGGGGGATGAATCGGATGGGAGATTTGAGAGACAGCGAATGTCTCTTCACCCCTCCCAACGAAAAATCTACTCAGAAAAAAAGCCCCGCTGACCCACCCCTTGGCACCCCGTCCCTTCCCCACTCTTCTAACTCTTTGGGAGTGGAAATAAAACTTCGTCCCCTTTCCTGCCTCAATGTGCACAGCTGCACCAGCCTGAAAACTCTGGTAGTCTCCTCGATTCCCCCTCCCCTTTCCACCCCCGTTTTCCATCTTATCCCACTCCACACGCCCTCCTTAAGCAAATTCTATTGCTGCGCTTAATGCCATTAAGTGGGACACCATGCGTTGGGAGACCGGAAGAGATCGGATAGTTAGCCCGACTCTCGCTGGGGGCAGCAGAATACGGTATCCTTTTTTCCAATGCCTTTTCGTCCTTTCTCTGCTTCGTGCGCATATTTGGATAGATAAGGTAGCGAAAGAAGTTACAACTTCAGAAGACTCCGAAACCCACTTCTGTCGATCTGCGAAAAAAGAGCGTGACTTAACGTAATAACCAAAACTGGTAAGAAAGGAGCCGTTAATCTGTGTATTGTTCATTCATGGATCCACGCAAATTTCAGTAGCTCATTTCCACGCTTCTCATTATGAGAACTAAGTAACTGTTTTTCTGTGAGGGTAATTGCTGAGCATTATTTTAGCTAATTTTCGGCTATCGAAAACTCTTACATGGATCATTTCCCACATCAACTCATTTTTTATTTAAGTATACTATATTTGGTGGCTTATTCCATCGTACACCACAGCAGTTGAATTCCCTTCAAGTGACAACGAACGATACAACTAAAAATACGGTGAACTGTCACTACAACGCTGGAAAAATCGAAATTTCGAGATCCCAGCTGTGCGAATATCTTTTATCTCCATTTCCGCATCTTATGATATCCCGCATCTGAATCCGATTTCTCTTTCCATGAATAGCGTTAGCTCACTTCGAAGGACATCCATTTTCCATGACCAAGGAACTCAAATAGAGGCAGGTGACGAATAAAATTTAGATAAACCTTTTAATGGAAGGCCTCGGAGCCGACGCTAATCTATTCGTTAAATTAATCTCAAAATATGGTAAAAATGATACCTCGAAAATGTAAATTTCGTAATGACACAAATGGCAAACTAATGTTAGGTTACCTATGGCGTACAATATATTACAAATATAAATTTTCTTTAGAATGCGAAACAGAATATTAAGTAGGCTCGAAGGTAGACGCTCCAAAACTTAATCTCCCTCTAAAAAGTAATATGTATCCACAGACGATGTATACGTCTACAAATGATACAAGAATATTTATTTTCTTGAAAATTTTCTACTGTGATATCTACATTAGAAAGTTGCACTTAGCGATAAACAAGCAATTACAATAAATGGAACGTGAAGGAAGAATTATTTGTTCTGAGAGAAATTTACATGGTATAATCGGCTGTAAATACGAGAGTAATCGGGCCAAAAAAGGCAATAATTACTTTCCGTCTTAAACAATCTTCACGTATAAGATCCTACGATCGTTGTAACAATTTCTTTTTACGTCTTAGATGGAGACAAACTTGAATTCCCAAAAGTGATCAGTTATTCGTGACAAGTCAGAGGATGTTATAAATAATCAATTTTTGGAACAGCAGGATCTAAATACAGGGCTAAGAAATTTCCAGAACGTAGAAGAAGATACTGACACCACCTTCCTTGGAAAAGTATCCTTCATAGATTTCTTAATAAATCATTAATCGGAAGAATGGAGAAAATGGCATTTTTCGGACAAGAGAAAGAAATTAGTAGTAATTAATCCTCAACCGCTTCATTGAGTATGAAAATTAGCAAAATCTCCGCGTTTTCCGCACTATGTGTCGCGTATATGCAGAATCACAAATGCAAGAGGGGATGGGATGGAGGGGCGTTGAGTAGGCAGAATAGAGATGGGGAAGAGGCGGGTGAGTAATGTTTCGCGAAGGTGGGAAGAGGAGGGGAATGTGAGATTGGGCTGCAGCAAAGGAGCGCACTAACGACTTCGAAATGTCACGTTCCAACCGTTTTTACGAGCCCCTAAAATAAGTGCGTTGAGCTGCTGCGGCTGCACGGGGAAAAGGAGCGGGGGAAATGGGGTGAGGGATTTGGGGGAAGAGGCAAACCAAGGCGTTGGAATCGGAACTTTGGCGGACGAACACCCGTACATTGTTTTACATCGCTTCGCATGCATTTTCTGGCCCGGTTAAGCGATTCGCAACCTTTAAAAAGGAGAGAGAAAAAAATCATCGACGCTTGCGCGAGTAGAAAAGGGTTAGCTGTTGCTGCTAAACAATGGACTCGAGGTCTGCTTTTGACTAACTCAATTTGACCAAAAGGCCACATTCAGAATTCGCATTTACTGATTTTGCAAAAGAAAGTTATCAGTTTCAATTATGCTGCATGAGTCAGTTTTGTTTCGGGAGAAAAAATTATTTTTCACGTTTAATTGACAATTTAAATTTAATTTCATTTGGGTGACAATTTAGTTTAATTTGAGTGACATACATAATGTATGTCACCCAAATCATTATCGCTTTCCATTGTATTGGTTTTATTTCATTTTTCAGAAATGAGAACATTCACCGTTGGCAACACCCAAAGATCATAAAATGTCAACACGTGTCAGGGAATTTTTTCCAAACCGAAAATTCAACCATTTGGTTCCAACAAGAATGATAAATATAACTCCATTTGTGACTTTCGTAAAATAAAAAAATATCGCCATTGGGTCGCTTGAAATGAGGAAACTTGATACAATACTTAAAGTAATAGAAGATTTCTGTCAATAAATAATAATAAATATCACGAAATAAATATTTTAGGAAATTGGGATTCATATCATTATTTACGATACGTATAAAGGGTCAAATACCGAATTTTGAAATTCTCGGTTATTTATTCGATTCGCCAAATAAAATTAAAATACTGAAAATACTTCAGCTCGCCTTGAGTTGAATTTCACCTAAGGAACCGTTTTAAAATCGGTCACAGCTTTCAATTAACCCGTCCAAGTATTGAGGTCAAGCAGCTCATTAATTTTATATTTTATCACGTATGCAATTGGCTTTATGCAATTCATCGGTCTCCTTTCGCATATCCAACGCGTATCTCAACAGTTGGCAGATTTAACCACCGTTTTACTGGAGGCGGCCGCAGTTATGCGAGGAGCGGTCCACTTGCGAGTATTTTATAGGCGTCTTAGATTGTCGAGTGACGAGTTTTGGCGGATTGTACAGTTGAGGATCTCGTCCATTGGCAGGTGATCGAAATCCTTTCTCATCCGAACTCCCCAAATAGACGTCTTCGCCTAATCGGAATGCTATTTCTCAACTCGACGCTCACATCCACCGCTCTATTCTCCGACTTCAATCCCGCTCACCTCACTCACATAAGAGACGGATTCTTCTCCCCCAAACTCCTCCGACTCGCTTGATTGAATTTCGTCATCCTAATAAAAGAGTGCCTTTTCGCAATGGAGGAGGAAATTTATAATCGATAGAGCGATCCTCCTTTCTCGACCTGTAGTTGACGCACTTTTGATACGGCGAGGTTGAGTCACTCTTCGTTTCGAAAAGGTTAATTTTATTGACTCGAGCTTTGTTGAGTGTCATGATTCAGTGCCCGTTCCATTAATTAGCGAACGCGATCGTGATCGAAGATTGGAATGGTACGATCCAGAAATTTTCTATGAAAGGACACGTCATTGAAGAATGACTTACTGCGACGAAGAGCGGTGAGCTAAGATTTGAAAACTTGGGAGGCCAAGAAACGCAATTTATAATTTTTCCAGTTTTCTGTCAATTATGATAATTTATATCTGACAGTACCAACTACTGGGCAAGATTTTTATTTTTGAGTTACTATAAAAAATCAATGGAAATAAATACCAATGGTATTTCTAAGAGTGGAATTTGCAACCTTAAACTACATTCGTGAAAAATTTGCTGACCATAAGGCAAATTCCTTAAAACCACTTTAAATAATTAATATAACGCCTAAAAAAGAAAATAGATGCATATCTTTAACGTTAAAATAGCATATCGACTCCAAGAAAATACGTTTATAAACATAAATTGTTATATTGTCGGTGGTTTATAAACATACATTACAAATGTTACAATGTCCAATAGTGACCGTGCAGCTAGAAACCAATTCGACGAGGTTCTATTGAAAAATTTATTTGACGATAAGAGCATTTTTAAGTGAAAGTGACTGGAATATATATATTTTATTACACTTATGATGTATGCAGTAGCACAAATTGGGAAGTCGAGCAAAAGATACATTATGAACGAAGTAGCTATTAGCACAATATATTTTGAAGTGTTTTTTTAATTCCAGCAATATTATCAGAAATTAACAATCCATTTTTACTGATAATCCTTATATCAAACATTTATTTTTACGAGTGATAGCTGGACGTCATAAAGAATCGTTCACTAAATATGTGTTTGCAGAGAAAATTATATCCTCAACTGACAGCATTTCGTATCCGAAGTTTTGCTTTCCAGTGGGAAGTTATAGAAATGCCAATGTCACATGTACTTTATAAAAACAGAATGGTAGAAATAGGTCAAAAGATGATCCCGAGGAAAGAGAAAGTTCAGAAGCTAATTGGGAAAATAATCTTAGTAATTGCTTCATAAGTTTCATGATAGAAACACTTCGCACAAACATGAGAACGAAGACGGATGAGGAGAGTTTGTGACGAGGGAGAGGCGCTGAAAAAAAGCGAGAAGAGGGCAGAAAATAAGCGAAATGACAGCGAGAAAGGAAATTAATTGAAATAATAAGGAACTCGAACGTGACGATGAGAGAAACGCTGGGAACAATAGTGAAGGAGGGGACGAAAAAAAGTCCGTTTCTCGTTTTTTGCCGTTATTTTCTTCAATTCCTCAAATTACCGCGTTCAATTAATGGCCATCGCCGGCCTTATCCGTCTTCGTTTCTGCGTCCGGCCGAATGCTTCGGTTTTATGGAAGGTGAGAGAAGAAGTCCTTTTGGTGAGAGTTTGAGTGATGGAGGAAACGTACGCTGGAGTAGGATGGAGGGGGGAGTGGGAGAAAGGGGGGGAGGAAACGGGGAGGGGTTGGGAGGGCGTGGGAAATACTGGTAATCACAGCCACCCAGGATACGGGCGGGTGTATAAAAAATTTTTTTCAAACATCCTTCCTTTTTTCTCGTAAAGTGGAAAATTACCCATTTAGCTTCATTGTGGTAGTTTTTCGCGTTTGAGGGTGAGTTTGATGTTGGGGAAGAGGGGGAGTCGTGGCTGGATGGGGACTTCTCATTTGGGACTGAAGGAATGCCACTGCCCGCATCTCCTCCGCCTTTTCTCACCATTCCATCCCACCTCCTCTTTCATTCGAACAAATAAGGTCCTCAGTCGTAAAAAAAATTGTTTTCATTTTAACGCCGCGGAGGAAAAATTTTCCGAATGTTTTCTTTTGCGGCCACGAATGCCTGATGGCCTTCGAGGCTCATTGGCTGGAGGAGAGGAAACCGAATAGCATTCTCGCGGAATTTAGAGACAATGTTTCGTTTTAATTTGTCGTGGCATTTTCTCGATAATTGTCGTTTATTCTGGTTTCCCCATCTACGTTACCGCTAATGCTCATCTTTAACTTACACCTGAAATCTTCTGCAAGCTTTCAGGAGTTTGCTTTTTTAGAGCTTTCGCGCACTTTTAGAGTAGCAAAGCTTAGTTCATCCAGCAGCAGCATTTATTCAATGGAAACTTTATTTCAGTCTGGTATTGTTTTGACTAGTTCAATGCAAAAGGAAATAAACTGAACATCTTATGTTCAGGATCAAAGCTTAGTTAATTTTAAAATATTCAGACTTGGTACAAATTTTAAATGATTAGCTCCAAATATAAGAAAATATTTATGGACGTTTATATTGTAAAAAATGAGTTAACTTATGAGAAAATATATATGAAGGTAATGAACGGAAGATTGAGGTATCTTGCCTACACTTTAGGTAAATGGCTTATAAATTTTGTATCTCAGTAAATATGCAGAAATTAATTGAGAAGAGAACATTTTAGATCCAAGGCATCCCCTACCACATGCAGCTTCCAGGGTCAGTATCTAAATGTAAATGTTTACGTAAATATTCATAAAAATCTCCATAGGCTAAAGTTCAACACCTAGGAAATGATCACAACTCGAACGTTTTCACCAGTGAATATGGCAACGTAGCTGTCCCTTTCCAATTATGTCTTTACACTCCGCACGTCAATAATAAACGAGGAATGATTGATCATCACGAAGTGAATTCCCTTTCGTTCGTCTCAACCATACGTTTCAACCGCCAATCACACAAACAGAAACAAGAAAACGACCAATTCAGAGCGATTCAGAGCGTCGGGGACAAAGATGGGAAATCATTGCCCTCCGAGTACGTCCTGTAATGAGAACCGTTAAACCGAAACGAAATCACTTTAGCTCCCGTCACCTCTTGACACGCATAACTACTTCCCTCTCCCTCGAATCACCACCCCCTCGACTCCCGCACCATCTTGCGGTGTGGCGTGAAACAGAGCAGGGGTGTCCATGTCGAAGATACAGAAGACGGTGGAGGGATCGAGGGTGCTTAATAGGAATGGGAGAACAGGAGGGGAGAGGCCTTAAGAGCGTTCCCTTGAAGCATTCTGGAGCGGTCACGTCCAGTGTCTCCCACGGCACTCACCACAGCCCATCATAAGTCGAGGTGCTTGGGGGCGAAAGATGGGGCGTGGGTGGAGGGACAAACGAGGGCGGCACAGATATCGATATATTAAATACATTATTTCATCGCTCTCGGGACACGATGTGATTGTGGGTCGACGATGATCTCATTTTCGATTATTCGGATTCGATGACGATTGGCCATCGACCGCTCCAAAAGATTTACATGCGATTGACTGAGAGGCAAAATCAAAGAGCCATCGCAGAAAAAATGTAACGATATTGGTAAATAAAATATACGTCAAAGAGGTGACGAAAAAACTAGTTCGGCAGCGATGACTTTCGAATCGGTGTTTTAAAAGCTCTTACTTCACATATTCAATCAACGTTGATCTCACTGTATAATGATTAAACAATTTTTCTTTTCAGAAAGGTTTTGGAAACTTTCCACTCGCTTTGTGATGGGAAATGATAAATTCCGCTAATAATCTATAATTATTTTTTCATTATATCCTAGTATTTTGAATTTTATGAATGGTTAACTTACATCTGGAACATTATTTCCATTAATTATTTAATTATCGTGCAGCTTCTACGAGTAATTCTTCGCAAAAACCTTCCCTTAGCTCCAGTATTACAGAATAGAGCTTTCTGTACTTATGTAAACGAGAAAAAGAATCTAAAATATTTTCTAAAATATAAAAGTTGAGATGGAATTTGCTTAAATGAACGAAACTTTCTGGAAAACCAAGAATTATTTAAAGAAATACATATGGTCGTTTATGGGCGCTATCTCACGAAAGAAAATCAAGGCATATTTCCCGCATTCATGTAACCAATAACCTTTGTAAGCGCTTCCAAAAACTTTGTTAAATATTTAGAGACAACAACATAGAAACATTTTCTTCTTATCCCACGTTATGACCAGGAAAACCTCTTTTGATGATTACTGTTCATGAATCACACACATCCTTGAGACAGGCCAATTCAAGGAGATACTATTTGATATGCTTTCCGCCCTACAGAAGAATTGAGGAATGAATTAGGATGGCAGAACCGCGCAGGAGACATAAACGGACCGACAAAAGAAAAAGGAAACCCTTCAATTGAAACAGATTGGTTCTTAAGTTAAGCCGGCCCTCATTAAGGATGTAATAAAGAAATAAGATATTTTCGGACGAAGAGTAGGAGAAACGACGAGATGTCTACGGCTGAGCTAATAATCTAAAGTAAATGGGCTCGCGGAAAGAACTGTTCTCTCATCGTGATTGTGTTATTCCACAACGCGTTATGATTGATTCATGCTTTTTAATAAATAGGACGAAAGATTTCGTAAATAAAACGGAGAGCAGAAAAACCGCTCGCGGTGGGTGAATAAAGTAGGGCGGCAATTACGTGAAATTTAAAACCTCCAAAAAAAATCTCGATGCTTTCCCACAAATATGAGAAAATTTCTTCGTTTTACCTGCAAGCATGGCATCCTAAACTGAAGTAACTGAATGCGGAAAAGGATGGGGAAAAGTACGGAAGTTTCTAAGGAGGAGCGAAAATCGAGAATTGATAACAAGGGATGCGAGGATTAATGTAATTAGATTGTTTTGGAGTAAGTAGGCTGAGTAGTGCTAAACTAAGCAAAAGGAGAAAAATGGAAAATTGTACTTTTACGAAAAAAAAATACTGAGTAGCGTTTTTAAATGATAACCTTACCTGAGTAAATTACAGTTAGTATATGGAAAATTACGGCGAAAGAAAATAAATAATAATTATTCAGTTAATAAATAGCAAAAAGGAATTTCGAAAAATGGGAATTACTTGGGATAAAATGATGGAACGTGACCAATTCAGGATTGTTTCTGTAGGATTCCCGATCTTTGGGGTAGAACAACCGAGGACGGACCCAAATGGACAGAAAATAGTAAAAGAACAGGAAAACGAATGCCTATAGGAAGAGGAAAAAGGAGGGCTTCAAAGGAAACACAGCGGAACAAACACGATCGGTAGGTTTTCTAGGAAAAAGAAGAAGAAATAATGGTAAAAGAATATTTAATCATGCAGTTAGGTAAAGATGACTATTTGGATACATTATTACACAATTCTCAAACTTATAACAACTTGAACAGTTATTCCTTTACAAGTCCAACTACGGTAAACAACAACAGAGATTACTACCTTTCGTTGAAATGGTTCGTAAAGTTAACATCGGCGTTCCTTCTTCGCACAAAAAGACCCTTGCTATTAAGTACATCATAATCGAGACACACGAGGCTTTGACCTTGCGGAGAGAATTTGAAAAGAAAATCGGCAATGATTTTGGGGAATCTTCCTCGCTGTGCAATACAAAAGGAATTGTTCCACGTCGGCGCGTGATTGTCCAGAAATCGCGGTCCCGAACATAAGAGGAATAAATAGATAACACGGTACCTTTATTCTTAAAAGAAAACGCGCCGAGAATGGGAAGATGGAGAGAGGATGAGATGAATGGTGAGAAGCGAAGGGAGTGAATATGAGGGGGACTCGGGAGGTAGCTGCTCAAGAAGACCAATCCAATCCTTTCTCTACACTCAAGAATTTTCCGACCCGAGAGTTGACAGGATAATGGCGGTGATGGGAGGCTGGAGGGGGGAAGCGATTACCGGGGGGAGGGGAATGGGGGGGGGGGGCAAGGAAGGAAGGAGAATAATGCGAAATGAGTTACGTGGGCAGTTGTACCGTTGCTTTGCATTGTGATAAAAAGACAGATTTCGCAAAATGAAGATCGCATTACAACCAAAGAAAGGATTCATCGCCGGAACCATGATGCTATTCTTTGCATGAGTTAAGTCGCACACACTGGAGACCAAGGGCCTACTTCTTAAATCGAAATATCCTTTGTTTGAATACTATAATTATTAAGCCATATTACTTTCAAATAAAACTTATTTGGTGCCTGCCTACTTTGCTTATTTATGTCTTCGATCTCAACTTAAATCTTTACCGAAGATATTTTAAGATAATGTAGAAAGATATGCAAGATTTTGAGTAAAAATATTTATGCCAAACTATTACACTAATACCTAAATGTCCTCCCTTTGTGTTGAAATTGGCAATGAAAATATTGTAACCAATTCCAATATTTCGCCAGTTTTTTGGTTAAAAATTTAAATTTGGATTCCCTAAAAGAAAATTCCTCTTAGAGTTCATCAAACATTCTTTATAACAGGTCATGAAAAAAAATATGCAAACGTTTTCATTGGGCGACATTGGGAATAGAGTCCCATCTTCTATTTAAACCTAGTCAATTTTTATTACGAATACGAAGATATAACATGATGTTAGATATGTAACTACAGTATATATAAATATTTAACATGCTCAGTGGAAATAGAAATAAAAAATATTTTTTTTCTTCAGCAAACTTATTTCCAACTATGTTTAGACTCAATTTTTGAAGTTTGAGCGACAACTCTCATGGTTCGGGGGGCGTACGTCGTATTGAATACTAGGAAAAAAATAATGAACCTCATGAGACCGCATCAACTAACGATGTGCCATACCTCGAATATCTCAAGGGTCGCCACGCAACAGTTTTGATTGTGTATGCATCACAACGCGGTCATTCTAGTCGAACAATCAGGAGATTTTTATATCTTCCGTCGCCATATGAAACGCAATTTCCGCTCCGTCGACAATGCTCGCCGAGAATTCCCCTCACCAAAATCACCACCATCTCCTTATGCTGGCCCATTTGCTCAATTCCCTTCGGCTCCTCCCCGAACCCTTAAATTCTCTCTCTCACTCCACTTAATATACGCCAATCTCCTTCCCCTCCAACTCCCTCCACACTCTTCCTCCCCTTTCTTCCCGTTTCAGAGTCGACGTGCATAAGGCCGAGTTAAATACGTCAAGATGGCATAAATTTGCGAGTCGTAGAGCGTTGTGATTGCGCGTCTCCAAGATGGCGTCCCAAAGGGGAAACAAGAGAAGGACGATGGGCGGGGCGCGGGATTCGCGGAGAGAAAGAGACTTTTACATGCGTGTGTGACGAGAGAGTGCTTTCCTGGCCCAAATGGATTATGGGAGGGACCGATCCTCTCCTACTCCTTTTCCCGCGAGAAGAAACGAAAATGGGAACGGAGAGAAGATTGGGAGGAGGGGGGCAGGGATGGAGGGAATCCTTGCCAATTTACAGCTTACTCTGATTTACAGAAGGTTTCTCCAGTCGGGACTTTCTTCGTGCTCAGACTCTTTGATGAAGTGAAAGATTTTTTTCTTTTCATCGCGTCTCGTACATTCGGGAGCATTTTGGAAAAGTAAATATTAATTTCCTGCTGATTCGCAAACATTCTTCCCTTCTTTTTCCAAATGGGCAAATAATGTAGGACGCTTGGACTATGACTTAATTGTAAACTGGATCTTCGGTAAATGGATTTCTTAGATATCGAATTTCACATTTGGAAATAAGTACAACTAATTACACCGAATCACTTACTTGTAGAGTGTCAGCGTTTGTCGTGACCTGCTCTGGATGCTGCTCTTTTAAATTTTCCTTCGTAGAGGAATTTTAAGAAGTCTTCCAGATGGTAGAGTAACGATTAAGTTTAACTGATTTTTTCAGGGAGGCAATTTTTCCTCATTTAAAAGTATGCCTAAAGAAATAAAACCGCTATATCTAAATTCTGACGGATCATTTAGTTTGTGTTTATGACTAATAATGAATACTATTTTAAAATTCATATTAATAAGAATACGAGGACAAGACTTTGTTGAAATATTTCGCCCATATTTCAATCCGTATCCAAAGGCAAATATTTCAAGAAGTACCCACCATGGAAAGAAACTTATTCGGTCAATATTAAAATTATTATATTATTATTATTATATTACATATACATAGTTCTAAGTAGCCATACACCAGGTGTATGCTCTATACCCTAGAATATACCCTAGAATGAAATTCAAAGCCATACTTTCCATGATATGGAGAGGAAATTCTTTGTAAGATTTCCCCATGAATATGCCTACGGATTTGGTTGAAAGAGCTTTTTAATGTCCTCGCGTATTCTTTGATATAAAATCCACGGTGCGAAGAGGGCGTGGGTGAGGAATTGAACGAAGTGAGGATTAAAAGGGGAGAGGAAGGTGGGAATTTGGGACGAACGCAAAGGTATGCAGGAGGAAAGGTGGAGGGAGGTGTGAAGACCTCGCCACGGTGGAAGACTGACAGGAGGAGAACGAATCGGCACGGATAAAGCATCGCTAATTGCCTCAACCCGTTCGTTGCATAAGGGTGTATATATCTCTTCGCAAATAACCTTTCTCGGAAACGTTCGCATCATCAATCATCGGGAAATATTTTTTCCCTGCCTTTTTGGATTCGAGATGAGACCTTTAATTCCCGACGATTTCCTACGTTTTTAATTTGAAATTTATAATCTTTCCTTAAATTTCGAATATATTTCAGGGGTTCAAACGCTAACAGCAGGAGGCTGGACCGCGGATTCCAGGAAAAGAAAGTTGTATTTCGTAGCGTTATTTTTTTGACGCTGTCATCCAGCGGTTCCCACACTTTCCAGAAAAAATAAAGCATGATTTCTCAACGTGTTTTTAATGCCGTCCGTTCGTTCTATATTTTAAGGGCAAATAACCTGACAGAATAAACATATTGAAAGCATCGCCAAAAAAAGCTTTCCGATGAAAATAAGGAAATTTCATCGGTGGAATCGTATTAAATAAATTATATTTTTCGGGATGGTAGTTGTGATTCCAAAGTGAAAGATCCTTCGAATAAAAATAGTTCACTTACTAAGTTTTTATATGACAACGGTAATAACGATTCATCATCATCATTGGTTCTTCTGCCTTCTGGCAGGTTCTCTCATGGTAACCTCCATGCTTCCCTGTCTTTTGCTAATCTTTTGATTTCACTATATTTCCCTTTAATTTTAATTATATCTAACATTGTATGTCTCTTCCTTCCTCGTAATAACGATTAAAATTAAATTTATCTCCGGAGAATGGGTACTGAATAAGCCCAGAAGAAGAGGTGAAATTTCTCGACCTTATGATTATTTTCCAGTTATATGCAGTTTCTCTTTATGTACGCGCTTTCTATACATTAGAACAAAGTATATGTGTATATCACGTGGTAAATATTAACGGTAGAACAAATCTTTCTAAATATAAATTTTTTTAAAGTAACTCAGTCACTTAATAGAAAATCAACACATTTAAATTTTAAAGATAAGCGCAACAATTGCAAAGTGATAGAAAATTTGTGAAAGAGGTTCTTGAGTTCACATTATTCTTCGATGTATCCGCGCTGGAAAGAAAACTATCCTAAGAAACGCATTGAACTTAACATGAACATTATAAAATCATTGCTATTTATCCGGCCAAGACTATCTGAAATTAGGTAAACCGAAATCATTGAGGAATCTTGATTATCGTGCGAGTTTTTTCACCTTGCATTAACGACGGCGCCAAGAACGGTTGACTATCTACGATCAAAGCATAAATTAAAACTTTTCTGACTCGAGATTTACGCGATGAGTGGAGTAAAAGAGGTAAGAAATAAGGACTATGCGTTGGAGGAAGGCGTTGAGGAGTGCGCCAGAGCAGAAATTATCTGTTAATTAAGATCTTGATTGAATAGGCTTATGCTCAACCCGCCTCTGTCGGAGTTTAAGGTAGCCTCGACCAGAGAGGTTTGGGAAAAGGAGGAAAAGATGGAAATTGGGTATATGTTGAATGTAAACGAGCCACACGAGGCGATGAACGATGATTGCTAGTCAAGATGGAGCGGAAAATTCATTGCTAGCATGCCGCGAGAAGAATTAAAAGTGCTCACGCAAAACGGAGTTAAGCTTTTGTTATTTTAGCCATTATCTACCAGTAAAGCATTACGTAATGAATCATCTTCGTCCATGCAAGCGCACCCTTATCATTAAGATATTTTGAAACGGACATAAATATTTACGCCAACCATCCTATTGGGAATCTGAAGGATTATTAACAGAAGAGTAAGCAAAAGCTGATAAGGAGCTATTTCTACTCTGAAGGCAGGAAAATTATCAACGTATAACGGAAGAAAAACGATGATGACAGTAAAATCTCAGTATCAATCGTCGTTAATCATAGCATTGATAAAACTAATTAAAAGCTGAAATTTCCAGCTCGATTCAAATTTAAACTCTCCATACTACCCATGTACCATTTACTCACGATTATTAAATTATTCAAGATTATGAAATCATTCCATGACTTCTCAAAGATTCGACTCTGTTAAGGATCATGTTCCTTCATTTCTCGGAAAGTTTATGAAGTTATTTTATATATAAAAAACCGCCTTTATTAGGCGAATTTTAGTCTAATGAGACCGATCTTACAATAAACCTCTTTGTATTACGCTTATAAACAATAGTATCCAAACCTGGAACCCTGGTGCTGGTGGGCTAGCGCACCACTCATAAACTATAATGGTTCTAACAACAGTAACAGTTTTTAGGGGTCGTTGCACCCCTTATCGAGAAATGCAGAGGTGAACGGACATTTTGACAGTAGGTGACAGAGATGCTATGCAAGTAACGGAGGCGTTCTCTTTATAGACGCAAGAGAGACGAGGCTGAGAATAGGGAAGGAGAATAGATTTCCTTGGTGAGCGAAAAGATTATAGCGCACTTACCGTTACTCGCCTCGGCTCCCATGTTGACCGCCGCGGCAGCCGCCTTCTGCTCCTGAAGGGCGGCGAGGGTGAGGATCGTGGCCATGTCCTGCTGCAGCATCATCTGAGGGTCAAAGGGGAATCCATCAGCATCGCGAGGGGAGAAAGGCGAGCGGAAATCGGGCGAGTAATCGGAAGGGAAGCATAGCTGTAAGTTAGAGATGGGGAAGGTTAGTGGTTAGTGGGAGGTGCATCCGATGATCTCGATGAGATATCGGAGTTTACATGTAAAAATTTGACTGGTCAACAAGTTTAGTTTGGCCGTAAAGGTGGAGTGAACTGATCCCGCAAAGAGGAGTAAATCAAATTACCGCTACATCTGTGGGCTTTTTAGTCATTTGGGCAATCAAGTGGTTAGTGGGAGAGGGCTGCGATTGCTCGCCGTCACTTCCGCTTCCAGTTTCTCTTAAAAAGTTCACACTTATCAGTCACAATAACAAAATATTTTACTGTTGTTTTAGTATTCACCTAGATAGAAAAATTATCGGTGTTGTGACATACACCTTTAAAAACAAAACCTTTGATTTTAGATCGTCTGGTATTAGCAACGTATTTTAAATCCATCGGTTTTCAGAAAGAAACCTCAAAAATTGAAAATAGCGTTCTACATAGTCGCTTTATTTACACATCGAAGATTTACACTGGCTCCGTTGTGACCAATTATACCAATAAGAAAATGGAACTAAGGTATCTGCATGCACAATTCATTGTATTTTTCTTTACTGTTTTCTTACTGTTTGTCAAATAATCATAGTAAATTATACCAATAGAAATATAAACAGTAATTGTCCAGCTAAAACGTATGTCATCACACCCAAACATTTTCATCTTCTCAAATAGGTTAGTTATAGGAGCTTCATTGGCCGAAATAGCGATTATAATATTAAAAAAATCGTACTTAATTATAAAAATGAATAAATGAACGGACTCCAATTGGGTAAGCCGAAACGGATTGAGGAACTTCAAACAAATTAAACACAAAGATTAGTTATGAAAGAAAGAAAGAGGAAAATGATAGCGAAGAAAAAATTGAAAATTTCATCATCCAGGGGAATGGGAAATTTGGGAAGGAACTTTTTTGAGGAATGTTCGTCCGGACCAAGAAAGGGTGGAGAGGACCGATGTTTTTAAGAGAGAGGGATTTGGAGGAGAGGCAGATTTCTGGGAGTCCGTCCTTTTTTTGCGCTAGTCGGTGGCTCCCTCTTTCCAGAAATCCGGCTCGTAATAAACGAATCGACTCGAGTAAATTCTCACCTCCACTCGGATGAGGCTAAAAGGATGCGCAAGATGAGAGATAAGGGAAGGTTTTATGACCGCAGAATCTTGTCTCGAGTCCTGAAGCAGGGATAATTTGCGATAACACATTACAGATAAAGGGTAAAGAAGACGAAAAATGATTTGAGAAGCCCTTGAAATATCGCGATTTCTTCGTTGGCGAATGAAACAGAGTTACCAATTTCCCAAACGATTCCTTACGAGGAAAAAAATCTTCAGTATGCAGTAATTGACTTAGCGATGAAATTATATGCATGAATCTCCTTTTGAGATAGTGTGCATGTTGCAGATTTGTAGATTCAAGAAGAGATTTTAACGACCACTCAAACACAGCCTTGGAACTTCTTTGATCATGGGTGAAAGAGACTCTAATATAATCGACTATTTTCTCGAGAAGAAGCATTTCCTACGATGAACTATTTGCTGCTCTTTGATAACTATCTGTCTAACAGAAGGATGCTCTACATTATTACCAGAGATTTCAACGCAGAATGGGATCTTAAAATATATTGCGATTAAAAATGGACCATTATCGTCTGTATAATTCAGTGGCTTTTTGGCTTGGAATTCATAGTATTACATCTACATTCAAAAAGAGCAAGAATTAATAATGCCGGATTTAATTTCCTATCCCATTCAGTTATAGGAATTGGAAAGCGACGTTCAAAAATCATACAAAATATTTTGTATTAATTTAATCATATTATATCTTGGCACGCATGTCACTCGACTTGATTATCATAAAACATTTTTAAACGGCTCATAACGATATAGTATAATCAGAATCTCCATAAATTCTCTATAAAATTCCTAAGATACGCAATGATTGAATGCAGAACGTCAATACAACACATTCCACCTTTTCTATAATCTCCGGATGAAATTTGTTCAACCTCTTGTCGAGGTGCACCTATCCATTTCGAAAGTAGTAATTCAGGATTTCCACTGCTTCTTTTGAAGGCAACACCGGTTTGAATTATAATTCGAGTGTTGATTTTCTTCCCCAAAAAAATAATCGTGAATGAATGGACGCCTTGAAACGGATATCCTCCTTAAACAGCACTCACACACACTCTTTCCATAATCTCCACGAAAAGATTGTTCGATAAAGGAACAGTGGAGAGACGTAAAAAGAGAAACAAATCGTCTCAGAATTGCAGTCGGTAATGAACGGGAAAAAAAACGGCGAGGAAAGGTCTTTGTGGTGGAAGATTGAAAGGATGCTTAAGGAAAAAAACGAACAACCTCGGACATACTTCCCACTTTATTTTTCTTCTTCAACCCTCCTGTATTTATTTTGACTCCATCCAAAAATCCTCGTGTTTTTGTTTCTACACCGCCCCAAATAGTTCCTTTCCCTACATGCACAGGAAAACATTAGTCCTGTCTAAAAAAACCATTACCAATACTTCCGTAGGCATTAAACATGTTCATCTAAAAGCTGAGAAATCACGGGTTTGAATGAAGCCTGAATGAATGCATTTCACGCCTGTTTAAGAATCAATAATCCCAGCGAGATTGAAGTATGTTATAAATGATCTTTGATTTATTTAAAGCTTCGAAGCATATGAGAAAACTTTCTTTGATATGTTACTCAGACGTTTTTATAGCTTATTCTATGTTCTCAATGAAAATGTGTGATTGCAATCGGAGGAAAAGAGGATGTAACAGATAATGATATAGTGGGGCACGATTTTATGAATGCTTTATCAAAAGTTAACGAATTTAAAAAATAATCTTTGGTTTATTTTCACATAGTAGATTCGTTTCTAAACCCAAAGAAGACTATTATATATCATGAAACATTGGATACCATGATAAAACATGCACTACCAAGTCAAAGATGAAATAAAAAAGCACACATTTCGAAAATATTCCAACAGAATATATAAATTAAATACATCCTGTCTTGATTGTGAAGGTAATTAATATAATAACAACCCATGAAATTTTCTGTAATTTTCAGTTCGTTTTCATGTATTTTTGAGGGAAGAAATCTTTAAAATTAGAGCCACTAAATAAAGAAACACACGAGCCAGTTCACTTAGGCTGATGGTAAAGAGTCAACAATAATGTGATCACCTGAAAATTCAATCAGAATAAAATAATTATAGCTGACTACATAAATACTCAACATTCATACGGCCAAACAAGGATAATCCCCTAAATAACGATTTAATTAACCCTTCGGTAACGGGTCGCATTACATTTCTTGCCCCCGATCACGCCAAGAATACTCGTAGAGTAAAACCGCATCAAATGAGCTCGCATAAAGGAAACGACTTTCTTTCCTATACCACTCCGAAGGTAATTAAGCTAGAAGACACTGGAAGGAGAATTGGATGAAAAAGTTCGGGGGTGGAGGAGGGATAGCAAAGGAAACGAGGGGAAGGAAGGATGAATAATAGGAAAGAATGCGATGGAATGAGGAGCTGGAGGGGACGTAATGAAGGAAAAATCAGAATAGGAAAAAATCGAGGAAATGGAATAATGGCATATGGGTGGTTCTTCGGAAAGGAAAAAAGAAGGGGTTGGGGGCGGAGGGGTGTGGGGCGTGAAGGTTAGAAATTACCACACAATGCATTTGGGTGCCGGGGGACGGAGCGGGGGCAGTAGGGGGCGAGAGAGGGGCGGGATAAATGGAATGAGGGGCGGAAGAAGCATTCGTGTGCGAGTTATATTCTGGAGGCGGGAAAAAGAGGTGTATCCGTTTGGAAGCGATAAATCCAGAGACGGCATAACGAGAGATACGCATTTAAGTCGCCCATCGAATCGTGTGAACTCGAGAAAAATATCAAATTAGTTTTTAAGGCGTAATCATTTTATAATAAATTTGTCTTGGGAGTCAAAGGAAACGGGAGGAAAAAACGGCAATTTACGGAATCCGTAGAGGAACTCCGGCGGGAGAAAAACGAGCCCGATTCCGAATTAAAAACAAATCGGAAGAGAGGAGAAGGAAAACAACGGTGAGGAAATTATTAATTGATTTATCGCTGTCCACGGATGGATTCGCGACGCGTTTTTTGTCTCCTTCCCCGGGAAGGAGTCTCGCGAAGATTACGATTAACGGGAAGGAAAATTAGGAGACAAAAAGGGGAGAAAGAGCGGAAAAGAGATGTGGGGAAGAACGAGGTGTTGAGGAGAGGAAATGAAAGAATGCGAGGCGAGAGATTGAAACCGTGAACTTGTTCTGAAAAAAAAGGTGTGGGAGGAGAGTTATATGGACGACACCTCATCGCCAGAAGTGGGAATGAGTGTGGAGGGGGGAATTGGATGGATGGAGCCGGATGTCTCCGCTTCACAATCTTCCCCAGAAAAAGAGTGTCGTGAAGAATGTCACGGTGGAGGCAAATGGATTCACGATATGACCTACCTGGCATCCTTCTCCCTCTACTTATCAATCCCTACTCATTCTATTTTTCAATCTCCTCCATTCTTTGGGAAAAGATCCAAGTTCCTCCTCATTCTTCCCTTTTCTTCTCCCCAACTTCCCATTATCCATTTCCTTCTTTAGGGCAAATAATGATGTGGGACTAACTATTTCCGATTACCTCCGAAGTGGTTTGTCCGACAGTATATCTCTTACGAATTTTTTTTCCTCCTGTGACTAAAACATTTGAGTCTAAATAATTGAAATCGTTCAGACATTATTTCCAATAGTTCCATTCGTTTTACTCCAATCATAATATAGCTCGCAATCACTTTGTCCATTTAAAATAGTCTTAATGAGCGGAATATAGAGTAGAAGTAGTCAGTTAAGTTGTTGAAAAACTTGATGGTTATTGGAGTTTTTCAACAAGAATTAAACTGGAATAACTGAAAATAGAACTTTAATAATTAGAAATTTGAATATACGCACGATAAAATCGTAATTTTTAATCTATTTTAGTTTTCATCTTCCCGGCATTTCTTTTACCAATCCTATATCTACCACGAATTACGAGCAATATAACTCACCATTGAATCTATTCATAATGTAGTTAATCATCGAGGTTTAAGTACTTCAAGGGTTAATAATTAACAACCTTGGTGTTGAATAATGGCAATAAATATGAATTAAGATAACATTACGCAGAATCTCAATCATATTTTCCAATGTCCCCTCACTCACTTTTTAAGTGGTACTTTTGAGTCTCGCTTCGCATAAATTAAAAGGTCCCCATTTCCTTTCCAACTCTTTGTATTCCCCCATCCTATAACCCTTTCCTCTGATTTACCCTTCTCTCATCTCCCGCCGAGGAATGCCTTCGAACTTCTAGAATCTTTATTCTAAAACCATCTTTTTCATCCTCCCCGTCTTCTTCCGTGAACAGAGAGTTATGAGAGAGCGATTTTTTATTGACGGCATCTTCTTCCCGCCCGCCCACTTCCCCTCCCCAGACGGCCAGGTATCAAGGGCAACGGAGAGAGGGAGAAAGAAAGAGATTTCGCTTCGGATAAATAGCCCTTCCTTTCCTATCTCCGTCGATCTCTCTCTCCTCCTTCCCTCCCTGTGGAAAATCCGGCGAAACAAACTGAACGTTGTATATTCTACGCGTTTGCCTCAAATCAAGCGCTAATTCTACGCCTCCGTTACTTCTTCTGTTTCGTCAATGCAGAACGTCACAATGTGTGACTTTATTCCCTCCCCCATGATGTGGAGTAGCTACTAAGTAAGCACACGACGAATGAATTGATGAAACAGAAATCTTTCTTAGATAGATACACAATTTTAGATGTAAATTTTAGGAACTTGGACGTAATTTCAAAAGATGTAACCGCCATCACAAGAACATTATTATTAGACACGGTTTTCATAGAAATCTAAACTGGATTTAACTTAAAACGGATTAATGATAGAACTTTTTTCATGAAGAACACAATAATTTGTGTGTGGTGTAGTAAAAGTTCTGTCATGAATCCCTTTTAGTGTGAATGAATACCACGAAATGAATTCTAAGCCTGTATTGTAGATTTAACTCATTATAAAAACTTTCTAAAATAGCCAAGTATCTCCATAATTGGTGCTAACACTTTTACTTAGCTCTGAACATCTCATTGAAATGAAACCGCATTAAAGTAAAATCGATTGAAGAGGCTGTGGCTTTTGGAACTTCATAACATTAATGGTTAAAATAACTTTGCTACGGTTTCACAGATTTTCTATTTCTGTTCAATTTTAACCATTAATGACACCATATTATGTCAATTCTTTTCTCATTTTTGTTGAAGGCTCTCTATTTCTAATTCATGACATCTAATTTCGCAGAATAATTAATTACCTAAAAAATTTGCACTACTGTTCTTCCGTTCCGTTTATTAAACCAGATAATACGTGATAGGCTACCACCAAGTTTAGTCCCCAAATAGACTCAACTTAGATTACGAAACTCTTTTAATCGAATTCAGAAATCATTTTCAAAGATACCTGCATATCCTTGTTCTATCGAAAACATCCCTCTTAAGTCCACGACCAGTAGCTCACTCCAACCCCTATCCGAATAATTATTAATTCTCCATCGTCACTGTCCTCTCGCTAGCAAAGTTAATTCAAAAAGTGTTAAATAATCGTCGCGTATTATTCTAATCCGTCAAGTTTTCCTGGCGAGTGAAAATATTTTCCAGCACATTCAGGGAAGGAAGGAAAACAAACCCCCGCATAAAACACTTCATATTGTGTACAGGAGGCAACTCCTTCGGAACAGACGCCCTTTGGGTAAATGAAATCCGACAATTCATTTTCTCGCCTCAGTTTCACGGAAGGAGACGGGTTTTTCACGTACCCGAGCTCTTTTCCGCGCCAAGACTTATGCAACGCGAAAAATAAACGAGTTTCGGGCGCCTCATTCCCGCCCGGGAAGATTGTTAATGTGACAACTAGCCGTACCAAGTTGGAGAATTCAAAATGCAAGACGCATGGTTTTACGAATTGAAATTCAAATTCGAGAGGAAATGAATTCCAGCCTTAGCCTTTTATCCTTTCTTCGGGAGGGCGAAATATTGACAAATCTGAAATTTTAATGTAAAGCTATTCATATTCATGAAGAGGAGTAGGCAGAGGAAGCGGATTGCGGGAGGGGCGGGGAGGGGGTGAAAGGGGTGGAAATGAGGGGGTTATCTTTCCTCGGGAGGAAGATGAGCACGGGGGAGGTCACCTACCCGAGGATTTCCCATAATGGAGTTGGGCGACAGTCCCGCGAGTTTGGCCACGCTGTCCGCCATTTTGTGGCGGATATTGTCGAGATGTTGTTGTTGCTGTTGTTGTCCTGCTCCGCCGCACCCAGCTCCTTCAGACTGCAGAGAACCTGTAACAGGACAAAAGAGATCAAATTAGATGGATCCAGTGGGAGGAAACATATGAGCACAAGTGAACTACATGGAAGTCGAATTTCGATGCCTGCCAGTTAACTAGGCATTATAGACATCTACATTGTAACTATTCAAACCGACTATAGGCGTGTACTTCCATGATTTGTGAAAATAGGATATACCTAAATAAATCACTCTATCAAAATTAACTATCAAAAACTCAATAAATATGATTTTATAGTACATGAATTACTTAACTGCGTAATATTTGCTTATTGGAAGAGATAGATAGAACCTTTATTAGTGAGTATTTAATTGAGTATTAGTTGAGTATTTAATGAATTTAGAGTATTTAATGATAACTCGATATGACCAAGTGATTTTTATTCCATATAGGAAGATCGGAAGTACATGTAACAACTGGTTTAAATTTAAATTAAAAATTAAGAAGCTGAGATTTCAATTTCAAATGGGAAATACAATACAATACAAACGTCCTTTTTATTGGGCGAAATCAGAGAGTCCTATCTTTCATTTCATCCTTGTCAAAATAATGACAAACAAAATACTTCAAAATTATGAACTACAATATTTACATATTTTAAGAATCTCAGTGGAAATCGAAATATAGGAAGGAAAGAGAAAGAAGAAAAAATATGTTAGGAATATTTATGATTAAAATCGGCTAAAAATTAATGATTTAATGTGTATTGTTAGGAATAGTTTTTCATTGAGCTCCATAAATCACTTTGCGTCGTTGTAATCAAAATTATATGAAGTGAAATTGGCATAAAACCGCTATTTACTTAGAATAAGATAAGGGAACAATTTCACGAACAAAAACCCGTAGAGAGAATTAATCATTTTCTTCTTTGAGGATAAATTCCGTCCCTTGGGAAAAATGTTTCTTTCTTCAGAAGATTTCCAAATTTCTTCACACCGCTAAACCCATTCACCAAAGTAGGGAAAAGCGAAGCTTAAACGATTCCACCTCCGCGTACAATCATTAAAAACTAACTAACCAGGCACTCAAAAAAGACGACTCCTGAAAACATTTCTCCGAAAGCGAGAGAAAACCCCCAAGTGACGGAAACGGGTCGAAACCAACTCATCAACTTTCCAGATCGTTAAAAACGGATTGCGGGAGATCAGCTCCCGTAGATACGGAAAGAGAAAATAAAATCGTGGGATTCCGATACACACTCCCAGACAGCTAGGTTCTGAAGCCAATCGCTTAATCGTCAGTCGGTAAACTCCCAACTTATTGTACGACATCTCACGCTGTCCCACGATCCACGCAACAGGTGGCGGCGCTTCTGCAGAAGTTTTTTTCCCCTCGCCTTAAATAACACCCAAACCCTAACCCCGACCCGCCCTTCCCAGGACTTGTGCAAACAATGTTCCACCTCAGCCCCACCTACGCATCTCACACGCTCTTCACTAACCTCCCCCATCTCCCGCCACCCCAAAAACTACCAACCGAAAAACACCCACAACCCCTTCCGCCCACTTGCGCCAGTGTAAACAAAGCGCGCATTCCTCTGGGGAAGTGGCATTCTAGCTGCTTCGTTGCCTCAGGTAAGGGTTCCGTCATTGCACTCGAGGAGGTAGACCCGAATGAAGGCTTTATGCTATTAATTTTAATTCAGCTGATGATGAAAATCATTCAGGCGTGTCGTGAAGATAAAAAGGGATGTTGAAGTAATAGTAAGTAAATACTAATGATGACACTTTATGGAAGGTGGGTTTTAGCAGACTTGGTTCTCGGATAGGCTCAAACAGCTGACGTAATAACGTGTATAAATGAATGATTGGATATTGATACTCTAAAATATATTTAGATGTTAATATAATATCAGGTACAGGAATTGTGCTGAATAGAATGATTTCCAGTAATTTTGTTATAAATCAGATTTTCGTGAACATGGCAGCCACTGGTATGAATCGATGCATATTTAATATATGAGCAAATAATTTGTCACTTTAAAAAATAAACAGCTATATAGAAATACTGATTCCAAAATGTTACAATTTCCTCTATATCCAGACTATTGGAGCATATAAACGCTGTAAATATGAGACGTGCCCTAATTCAGGAATGAAAAATCTGTCTGAGCCATTTCTCCCTCGAGTAATAAAACAAGTATTCAATGTATTAAAAAGAGAAAACGAGAAAATTATAATTTTGGTTTAAATAGTACCATATAAAATGAAATTCTTCAATCATAACCCAGTAATGATTTGGTCAGTCTAACTGCTTGCTGTAAGGGTGCTGACGGGATTCCGATCAAAAGAAAGATCATCCAAATTTTATCTTACTGTAAGAATATATCGCTGTTTTTCTATCTTCAATTAATACATGAAATTAGCATATGCAATAACATAACCGAAACCTCAGAGAATACATGTAGATTTTCCACATTCCGGACTCCAATTTTCTGCCGAAGAATTATATTATCCTTCTCATTACAAACGGTAAATTACTGTGAGGTGATAATTACTTCCTGGAAGGAACGAATCCAGCATATTCAATTGAAATTTCGGGACGATTTCGCTACTTTTTCAAGGCGCGAGGCAATTAGGGCTGATTTTGGCGGTATCTCTTGGTTGCGGAGATGAAGGCACCCGATTGCGGGTCTGCCGGAGCGTGAGCCGCAATAGAATTCATGATAATTAGAAAGCCATCAAAGTTAAAGTGTACGAAACCAGAAAATACTAATCGGTGCGAGATTAGAATCTGACTTACATTACAGAAATTAGTCAGCGGTATCGAAGGATCACATCTCGACGAGTTTCCAGAGACTATCACTTTTGGGTCATGCAAGATTTCTATGGAAGAACTCCGTTTGTTATAGCAGAGGATAATATTGGCAGGAAGCGTGGCTTACGCAAGAAAGTATTCCATCACTAAGATTCGAAAAAAGACATTACGTTAATATCTGAGAGCCCTGTAAGTTATTCTGTGGCTCAACATTAATGAAACCTCATGGCAATATTAGCAATGTCCTGAAATTATTTCAATTTATTGAACTGTTCGTGTAATACTTTATAATAGGGACTTCCAGACAGCCCAGTTGGTAGTGTAACCGCCTTTAATGAAAGCGGCATCAGCTTCGATACCCGGTGGAAGCTCATACGTGGGAAATATCCTAAGTTGTCAAAGCACTCAACAATACTAACATAACTACGAATATTTTGAGATAAAATATTTCATAATTTGATTTCTAAATTGACGGAATGTCAAGTTTTCCTCAGTAATCCAAACCGTGGGGAAGAATTATTAAATTTTTCAATAGGAACTTGAAAAAAAATAATAGTAAACTCGGATATTATTATATTATCATGAGAATATCTAAGGCGGCTATTCCAGATTTAACGCATTAAAAACCTGAATTAATTAATATAATTGAGCTACATGACAAGATCTAGGAATCATGTAACCAAATAATTAAACGTCTAAGTCTCACATGCCGCGGATAAAAACATTCATTACTTTCCACTTCTCCAATTTAAGACTAACTAATTTAATTAACCAATATCTCTTAGGATTACTTTACACGTGGTAATAACTCCACGAGCGATTGAATCATCTGGTTTAGACCGAAACCATCGTGTTTGCCGTTAGATGTCCGC
Source organism: Ladona fulva (assembly GCA_000376725.2). Lineage (NCBI taxonomy): Eukaryota > Metazoa > Arthropoda > Insecta > Odonata > Libellulidae > Ladona > Ladona fulva. The sequence goes on along the minus strand of KZ308122.1, from coordinate 2,258,357 downwards.
GACAAAAAACGTGAGCATATCCCGACATCTCTCCCTCTTTCACATCTATATCTCCCAAACGAGATCACTCCGTAAAGCGTGTTTTGTCATTTATTCCCCAACGGCTTCGAAATGGGGAAAACGCCATCTAAGAGGCATTTAGCATCCACCGTCGTGAAATCGCTTTTAAGACTTTCCCAGCTCCAACGAAGCGCTGTATTCTTGTTTGATCGAATTCATTTGACCACAACTAGTGCGAGAGAAGTAGACAAACGCCGAGGAGATTGGAAGGTGAAAAAGAAAGTGGGATACGGAATGGGATGGAGGATGGGGAAAAGGGGTTGGGTTGTGGGTGTTGGATTGCATCGTGGGTGTAATGGAGTTCCGATGTTCCACGATCACCTTAGCTAAGACGAGTTAAGTTGGCCAGGCGATGGCCATTAAAGCCATGTGGATTTCGAGGCGGAGGGGGTGGGGCTCGAACCTCTTTAATTACGAGAGTTGGAAAGGTCTTCCTTTTCCCCAGAGTGCAATGGCTATGAGCTCATCGATTCACGCCGTTAAGTGACACTCCTTCCGCCTGAATTCACGCGGATGGGCTGGAGATTGCCGTAACCGAGTTTCCGTTAAGGCTAAGGATCGACTTTCATCTCCGTAAATTAGAAATTAGTATAGGCAGAAAAGTATGGACGAGAATCTACGTAATTCTAATTCAATCTTAACAAGTTTCGTTGATCACTACTTACTTTTTTAAAATTCATACTCCTTAAGGGGTACTTCATTCGAATAATTAAGGATCATTAAAACGCGCGTAATTTAATTTAAAGAATCTCAATTCACTACTGAAATAATTCTACTAAGAGATAAATGCTATTTATTGACAAAATATTGTCAAGTAAAATTTTATCGAGGAAATAATTTAGTTTGTGAACATTTTATCGACAATATTCATAGAAAGAAAAATATAAAGGAATTTGCATAAAATTCTGTGAAAGGGAGTTCCAAAACATGAGCTAAAGCAAGAGGAAGGGCATAAAAATTTTTGATAAGACTTTTTCCCAAACAAAGGATGAATTTACAATAGAAGATGTGCCATTTTTTCCACAGTATTTATAAATCTGTAGGTAAACATTCACTGGATATCATTTCATAAATATGGTATTTTCAGTTGGAATTTGAATTTCTGAAGAACAGAACGATTATTCTTTGAATTTTTACTTAAACTAACCTCATGTAAACATTTTTAACACTAAAATTAGGGCTTTGTATTGAGCAATAAATTGTTTCGTGTTTATACTGCTAATGTGAGTATAAAAAACATTGGAAGTCTCGTGGCACACGCAAGTCTTTTTTTTGGACAATACTGACACGCGACATAAAAGAAGAGAAGTCCCTATATAGGCGTAGAATTTTAGGACATGCCTTCACAATAAGTAATGAGAGAGAAATATCTAGCCAAAAAATTCCGATACTCTATCAGATCTCTTGTGACCAAGACCTCCCAAAAAATATCGCATTCGGGGAACATCCCTATTTCACCAAAAAAATACACATCTCAAACACGACTACCATTTCGCAAACCCATCGCTCGCAACGCGGCACAGCATTAATAAAAAACAGCCAAGGCATTCTATTATTAGTCCTCCCCCATCCGAGACCATCCGAAAAATTCTTCCACCAGATCCATCGGGAGCGCTAACATAGGTTTCGAGCATTTCCTGCTACGTCCTCCGGCCAAAGAAGGTATTGCTTAGGCCATCTTGCGTTCAGACACTGTCTGCTTGGGGTTAATTTAAAGGGGAATAATTTGGAGCTTACCATCTGTTAGGAATGAGATGGAGAGAAGGATGGGATGTGGGAGAGAGAAAATATGAAGGGGTTATGAGAGGGGAAAGGGAGGAGTGGCTGCTAGTGATGGGGCGAAAAAACGCGCCGAGTTGGCCTTCCGAAAGAGATAAAAAAAGCGTTGGAGGGGAGAGGAGACGCCACGGAAGATGATGAAGTGGATTGTGGAAAAAAACAAAAGCAAAGAAAAAACGAGAGTGGAAAGAAGGAAAGATAGAGGGATCGGAGGAAGGAAATGATAAATGAAAAGCTCGTGAAAAATGGTGGCCGAGGAATCGACGGCAAAATTAAAAGTTAATAGTTTAGGTCGGTTGGGAACCCGTAACAAAACAACTCCTATACATTGGATGTACGAAAGAAGAGCGTCGGTGGAAGGATTAAAAAAAAAAAAGTTGAATGAGGCGAGGCGTACCTCTTTATCTCTTTCTTTCGGAGGTGTTGCTGGGAGGAAATTTTCTTTTGTCTTTCCTCCTTTTGGTCGTTTTCTCGATTTGAACGATCGACTGTCACTCGGAGAGCAACGCGAGGAGAACAAATGAAGGCGAATGAGCGCCGTGTGGGAGAATCGACGGAAAATGGACCGAGTTTAATTAACGGCCGAGCCCATTCTTGTAAGAAGTAATATAGAATCCATAAATTTCGATACATATTATTACACGAGGGAAAAAGGAGCAACAAAGTACTTTTTGTTGAGGCCGACAAAATCAGTTTCACATTAAATGCGACGTCAAATTTCTAAGATGGATGCTCTCGGGACTAATGATTCGTGATTTTCAGTCGGATGAAATGGAGTGAAGTAGTTTTTACGTGACAATGGATGCGTATTACGAGGAGTTCTATTATTTTATATTTATTTTAAATATTTGATCAGTCCTTTCTTTTACTATTCAATCGTTTAAAAACTTTAAGTATTTAATAGTATAAAAAAGGATAGGTAAAGGATTCCTTTACTGATTAGCTGGCCAATGTAATAATTTTAGAATCTATTTGAAATAAAGAAATTAATGTTTTGTTAACTTTTATAATTTAAAAGAATTTACACTGGTGATCTCGGGTTTCGGGGATGTAAGATGTTCTGAATGGTATTTCCCATTTCATAGATTAATTTCAACAAGAGGTTTTCAGCATATTTTCTGCCAGTATATATACAAGTAGGCTCGCATATGTAGAAAAAGAGTTACAATTAGTATTTACAGATATTCCTAAACTTATAATCGGATTAGTACGCTCAGAGAATAAACCCATTAGGACTCCATACCATAATATGATCGACCTCCCTAATCCCATTCATCCACGCGGCTGACAAGATTTCATCCATAAACATTAAAAAACTCCTCCAGTAGAACAAGATGAATAGGACGGATTTCTAAATATGCATACAGGTTGACGGCGTTTTAATATAAGACATGCCCACATCCTCGGAAAATTTGATAAATTAAATTACAAACGAAGAATTTTTCGGGACGTTGAAGATACGGACGCCGAGAAGAACTTGGGCGAAAGAAAAATGAAAATCATAACGCGAGATGGGGCAGGAGACATGCGATAAGATGTGAAAGAAGGGAAGATCGGAATGGAAAGCTGGGATAAGGTGGTCGGAATATAAAGACCAAGGTCGACAAAACTCACGACTCCTTAAAATCGAGGAGAGATGTAAGAGTGTGGGAGGAAGAGATTGGAGCGGGGGGATTGAGACTCGCTGCGGTCAACTTCTTATCCAGCTCCAGTGGGTGTGGTTTGGGGAGAGATGGAAGAACGAGATGTAAGAAGGGAGGAAATGTCGATGTGTGGAATACTTTCCCGACAACGCTTGATTGGCAATGGCGTGAGAAGGCGACCCCTGGATAAAAGAAGCTGGTGTGGGTGGGGGCGGAGGAGTGTGGGACGAAAGACATACACTCGCTCCGTTTCCAAAGAGACAGCCACGGGGAACTTTACAATAAAGGTTTTGTGGAAACAAGGCGATGGGCGTTTAGACAAACATTTATACTGAAATGACAATGGAATTGCTACGCTGTGGGATCTCTTCAGATAGAGGATGGAATGGCGACGGGACATGAAAAGCAAATACCCTCATTCTCTACGTATTTTTAAATATGGAATCTCAAGCTCATGCGGGTGTTGTAATTTGCTGTAACTACTCAGCAAAATATTCCAGTTTTGAATGCTTAAGTCAAGAAGAAAAGTTTTGGGGAGTTGTTCCAATACACTGACAATTACGTTACGATGTGAGTCACTTATATTGTTTTCAACTTATATGCTACCCAAACTTTTTAGATTTTTCTATTTAGACCAAACAACATAATATAAGAAGGTAAATGAAGGTACTACTTATAATACTAATCCACACTTTAAATATAATTCATAAAATAAATACATCCGGAATTGCACGAATTGTTTATCTAATTCCAACAGAAACAGATACATATCGTGGGAAAATGAGTTATTTTCAATTTTTATCTCTAAATGTTAAAATAAAATACTACAAATATTTAAAATACAGATATTTATTAAAATATTATTTTTCTTAATCATAGAGCTTTATTCCTTTCAGTTTGCAAAGCAAAATTGAAAACCCTTTTCGATAAAATTCTTCAACTAGATTATTATCAAGGATTTATGTGGATAGTTTTAAAATTAAATCCTAACTTGGATATTAGTAAGGCTTCTGACTACTTGAGCCACTACTGAAACCAATAGTTGAAGCCTTTGTTGGCATATTTTTAGATAGAGATTCGTACGCAGTTATGAAGTTGTTCCCAGGAAGATGCAAATTTGAAGCACACGCCGAAAAGATAACAAACGGGTAACAAATTGAGCAACATTTCCCTCTTAATTTAATTGCTAAATTCTTCCGTTTCCATTCCGCGGAAATCTTGGGCGGAAATCGAAAACGTGACGAGTAAAATTAAATTCCTAATGCCTTTGCCTTTACGACTAGTTATCCATCGCAACGGCGTCGGGATGCTGGAGATAATTCCTTGAAAAATCTCTCGCCATTCATAATGACGCTCTCCTTTTTCGAATAGAGGGCGTGTAGACATTGAACTCAATTTAATATTTTTCCGAGGGGAGAGGGGCAGAATTTTATCTGACAACCCGGTGCCCGGAGTGGATTCCAAAGAAACCGAAAATAATGGTGCGATGGGCGTTGGTGGGCCTTTTGAGAACGCTCTCCCGCTTCGGTTTGAGAAGAAGGATGAAGGTTTGGGGGAAAAATGGAGAGGGGAGTGGAGACGGAGAGAAATGAAGGGAGAGAGGGTAAAGAGAGAAGAAAGATGAGACTGCGGAGAGGTGGAGGAGGAAGAAAGGGATGAATATGAAGATAGGGAGTGCGGATAAGAGTCAGGGAGAAAATTGAGCACAGTGAAGGAAGAACAAAGAAAAGGTGGATAGAAAGGGCGTGAAGAAAAGGGGAATAAAAAGTGATAGAAGAACAAATAGGATGGTTGGCGGGATATAAGTTGATCAAGACCTGTGAAACAGAATGAGTCAAATCAGGGTTTTCTTTAAATAATCAGACATCCTGACGCAAAATAATTCACGAACAGCTTTGTCTATATCTTCAATATACATCCCCTTTATATAAATATCGTCCATATCTTTTTCCATCGCAGTTACAGAGAACATTGTCAAGGCGCAACCGATCTGCTAGCGCCCAGTCACTGCGATTGCCTAGCTGTCTAGCAGGTCCTCACTAAAAGTTACGTGCTGAATCGAATGAAAGATCTAATATGGAATGTAAAAAATTAACGAATGAAGAAGACAATATATGCAAAAGTTAGCCAAAGAGCACGCACAGAACGGAAGAAAGTACCACAAACAAAAAAGTGCGAGACTCGATAGAATCGAAGAATTGGAGAATGCAAATAATCAAAAGGTAATGGATAAGGTAAGAACACGGAAGCCGTAAACAAGGAAAAGAAGGATGAATAAAAAATCACAAGGAAGAGAAGAGCGAAATGGAGAACAAGTGATTCAAACAAAAAGGGAAACGGAAAAAATAGGAGCAACAGGGAGAGAAGGTAAGAGAGAAGGAAGATGGGAAGGGGAAGATTCCGTAGAATTTTTGAGAGGAATAGCTTCACTCGATTGGAAGGCCGATAAGTTCATTCGAACAGAAAGGCACTGAAGCCGCCTTTGGCAGGATATCAAAATTATAATTCTCTATATCTTACTCTCTCAAACGACTACTTCCCCATCCTCTCCTTACCTTTCTGCTCAAAAATCCATCTCCCAATCTTTCTCTCATTCCCCACCCCTTCGCCGCTGGTTCCTTAACATCGCGCCGAAAGAACGAAAAAAGGAAAATACGTAACTTGGTCCCGAGCACCGCAAAACAAAGAAGAGATCCAAAATAGCGATGTCTTCGGAGGGCCGAAAACAATGTCACGCAAGGAGACGATTAAAATCCAATTGAAGTGGTTTTCTGGGTTGACCGCTACGGTATAGGGATCAGTTGACTCCATTCCCCCCTACTCATCCCTTCCTTACCATTTCTCCCCCTTTCCCTACACGACTCTTTCCCTACACGACTCTTTCCCTACGTTACCGGTTAGCAACCGCCCTCCCACGTTCCCTCTTTCCATAGTTGTCCACGAAAAATATCGCATCGTTAGGGAGCTTAAGGATTAGGGAGGATGAAGGCAATCCGTCGAGTGTCACGAGGAAAGGCATAAAAAGAAATTTCGGAAATTACGAAACGTGTACCTTTTTTCTGCATATTCAACCTCTATCACGAACGGTCCTTCCGTGATTTACCACTGCTACCTTGAGGTCTCCGCGCTACTCAGAAAGGGGTGAACATTGTCTACCTGAATCAAAGTTTCGCAAATGTATAAAAGTTATCGATTCGAATATCAATTTCTCAACAGTTGGCGGCCCTATGGACTGGGGTTCTGATTCGTTCTTTGACACGATTTTATCCCGCAATTAATCGACCATTCTCTTTCTTTTTTATTTTGGAAATCGCATTAACTGGACGTGGAAGCGTTTCAGTCGCTTATCAATGGAATAAATGAATAGCGAGAGTAGTTTGTTTTCGAAGTGGATGACAACCTGATTCTAGACGTCCCGTAAGGAAAATAAATAGCTTCCATTAATTAAAATGTGCATGTTATGCTGATGTCCTTCGGTCTCACTGGCAATGAATTTTTATTATAATTTATAGTTTTTCAATCATATAATGCCAAGTTAACTCATTGTGGGTTGCTATACTCTAAATACTTTTCGTCACTACTAAACTCAGAACAAATATTTCCGCGTTCACCATCAGACCTTACTCTACACTCTTAAGTATGAGTTTGGAATCGATCGTTTGCTAAGATTTGTTAAGGTGTTGGTATGAGCTTTTGAACTCGTTCAGACGGAAAATTATTCCGCATGATTTATATCAGAGGCGCATGTAAGAGTAACTTGTAAGGATACGTAGGATTATCTACTATGGAGTCACCTCTCCCTGATGACCAAGGCATATAGGTGCCGTGATCCTATTTACCCTAATGCAATATGCGAGAGAGATTTGCGATTAAAATCGACGCGCGAGCATACGGAATGACGTACCACGTCTGGAGGAATGACATGTAATTCTTTTGAGGAAATTACTTGCTCTCTAACGGTTGCTTTTTGTCGAAAAGTAACGTGCGCCGCAGCTGCACAGCCAGTCAACTGCCAGAGGCGTCTCTCTCAGCGTATTAATGTAAAAGTGTGCAGAAACCGTTTGAAGGGCGGAAATGCAAACGCTCTGTTCTTTGGTTCTTTTTGAGTCTTATGAGACGCAAGATAGCGGAGAAAAGCGAGGCGTAGAGGATGAAGTTCAGCAGGAGAATTTTGAGGAGTACGAAAGAGGTAAAGGCTAACAATTATCCATCAAGAAGAAAGAAATCATGAGGTCGAGATTAACGAGTTGGTACTAAGATTAATCTCGTTATACGTAGACTTTCAGAAGCGTGGAAATAAGGATAAATGTATAGAATAGGAAGTAAAAGGGATGGAAACAACTCCCGATGAGAGGAGTAATACATTCCTATAAAATTAAGAAAATGAAAAAGGTCACGTAAGTTCGAATACTGTACCTTTCGCACTAGATCTTCCTATAGTTGAGAGTAGTCAGCAAATAACTTATCGATCACTAATCCTCTCATTCTTAAAACATCCATTTATCCATTGACTAATATCTACTTTTATGAAATATAATCCATCGCTATATAAAGGGTAGGTAATTATCAAGTCTAATATATTATTATTCAATCGATTTATAGATATATTCTAATCACAAACTCCTCTTTAATAGACAACGTTAAGGTTAAGGGTTTGTTCTGAACCGTATCCAGTATAAAATCAGAGATGCATTTTAATTATACGGTAAGGGGTTAACAATCAACGTAAAGTGATGAACTTAATCTGCAATGACAAATCTCCGCGTACAATATCTTCCGAATCCGTCGAGTCAGCTCTCCCCGATACCCCCACATTCTGCGTACATCTTGACAGACAAGCGAAGCGATATTGCTTTTCTGCTTTAATGAAACGCATTACAAAGCTCCTCTGAGGAGATAGAGACTTGTACGAGGAAGTGGATGGGAAACGAGACTCAAAGTGGGGAGACGCAAAAAGATCCCTGCAGGCGAAAGACATGACATCCCACTGAATTCTTCGCGTACGTGACCTCGATTTTTAAAATTCCCCAACACTCACTCAGGTGTTGGTACCTCTCGGGTGAGGGCAACTGGAGGAGGCGGCTGGAGAATCGCTCCCTCTCTTGTTTCCCTCAAGAGTGACGCCGTCTACGAAGCGACCTCTCCGGCGACCCCCTCGCGGCCCGCCCCCTCCCGCGACACGCGTACCATTCCGGGCGAGCACGCATCCGCGCGTGGCCCACAACACCTCCGCTTCGCCACCCTCCGCATCTTTAGAAGTCGCCCGAAGACTTGGAGGGCCTACTGGAGCGAAATCGGAGTTGGAGGGCCCTCCGAGGGCGTTTATGACACCATTTGCTCCAGCGGCTTCATGAGGCCATCTTCCGGGTGCGCCGGGATTTGCGGTGGGGGCGAAAGGGGAGAAAGAGGAGGAGGCGCCGATGACAAGTGAAAAACCGAGTTGCGCGAGCGGAGGTTGTCGGCCTCCCTTCCCATAATCCTCTACCCCTACACCTACGGCTAATCCTGTCTCCCGTCCTACCGCGAAGGCATCAGCGATTCCTCTCTACGATTCCACTAACACGAGTTATCGTCTTTTTTCCAATAAATTTCAAAGTTTTGCCTAACATAGAGCAAGAGGCCTTAAGCCGCACCGGAATAGAATTTTAAGTTTTCTGTAAGAGCTTGAATCAGATGGACATATCTTGGCACATTTTTAATGGATAAGAGAATAATTTCAGGGGAGAATGCCGTGCGCAACTACCGTGTGCCAAAAGTTAGCAAGCGTTAAATGATACTCTCGATAGACTTAATTGGTAAAAAGTACCTCAGAATCTGTTGGGTTATGCACACTTTCTTTTGGATGTCCATATTACAGCGCATTAATACTTCGCCAAAAGTCTGTCACTAAATTTACTTGAAAATAATAATACTTAATTTACTCGTGGCCAGTTATGTTAGGGAGTTAACACAAAATAAACAGTTAGGACATCTATGTTAGGTGGGTATTTCAATAAATACTTTTTTCTTCCTTGGGGTACGATGTGAGGAATAATCGCGAAGACGGAATGAGTTGGCCAGTGCAAGTAGAAAAGGATTAAGAGGCCAAAATGTTAAAGAACTGACCAATGAATATATCTAAGAGAAAACAACTCATTTGGAATAAAAATATACATCAATGGTAAAATTTATCAATATTTTTCAATGGAGAGAGATTTACAAGAAATCATGATGATATAAGAGTCGTTATCTGTTAGTCGACGCAAAAATGAGCAAGTATTAGTTAGATTCAAAATTTTGGTAATTTACAGGAAAAATCAAAATACCCTGTGAGGCAGTGGAGAAGACTCATGTCTCGTCCCTCGTTTCAACTGGTCATGAAGCAGATAACATAATATCCAATCTAACGAGTTGTCTGCAGAAGTAGGAAACGGTTGAGAAGTAAAGGGCCTAGCATTACGCGGGAACTCAAAAGGAATTGCCAAATTGGAAGGAAAAATGGAAACCGTTGCGTTTTCGGCCGCAGTTGGGGAATGCGCCAAGCTGGCAAAATTGGAAAAGCAGGAATAGCAAGAGGGAAAAGAAATGAGTAACTCGATTCGAAGCGTGTGGAATTTGATGGGATGCGTGGGAGAGGTAGGGAATAATACGGGTGATTGGAATGGGAAAATAGACGCGGAAAAGAGAGAAACGGAGAGGGAAAGGGAGAAGCGGAGATCGAAAATATTCGGAGAGGCGTGGACCGCCACTTAAGATCCGCGACACGCTTCGATAAGCGAAATGCTTCGCCTTTGGCTATTTCTGAATGGGTCGATGTTCCGATGAACACACAGTTTGCGTTTCCTCGCTCGAGCGCCCACAAGGCGTGCTTTTTGTTTCGGGTGTTGATTAATGATTTCAACCACTGCAGTAGTGTACATTGGATATGTAACCCTACGTTCATTGGGCTCGTTCTTCCTTGACGGAGGTTGAGTCAACAAGCTCGAGAGGGAGTCGGATTCAAAGAAACATTATGTTTTCAATTAAACTGCTATTTGCTCAAAAGTACCTCATTCGCTTAGTGTTTTTTCCTCTCCTTGACCCAAGATTTAAGCCGACGAAGTCTTACAGCGTTGAAAATCTCTTTTAAGAGAATATTTCCTCTTGAGTCTCATTACAGTAAAAGATATTTTAACTGTGATGATATTACGAGTGATGCTTATATTTTGTGAATAATTTACAAAATTAAGATATATATTTGCTCAAATTTATAGGATTATAAGGTTAATACGTTGTTTCGATTATATATAACCACCTAACTGAATTGAGATTGGGAATCTACATTCTCATTTAAAATGTATCCCGCAAGCTGTCTTTCAGAGGGAGGATTTGGTAGCATACTTCGTTACGTTTATTTTTCTAACATAATGCTATCTAAAATATAGAAACTAAAGGACGCTGTTACAATCCGTATTATTTTGCGTTAAAGATATAGGACAATTATTATTACTATTGCGTTAGGATATACATCAATAGTGTACAATTTATGAGATAGGATTCTAGGATAATAGGATTCATTTTTCTGATTTTTCTTAATTGAATCTATTAAGTGAAAAGATTATCTTCACTAATAATGAAAGCGATAGTGAATATAACTTAGGAAAATACATCCACGTTCATCCTGGGGCAAATTCGCATTATGGCAATTACTATACTTGGCAATGAGACAAATCCTTGCATCGAATGCATCGGCAAGTTACCAGTGCTTTTGAAAAGTATCGACTCCGGAAATTCGGGCATACCAGCTGCACCGAAGGGGGTGGACATGGACCACTTCTCAGGGAGTATCTCGCAACAAGGGGTTAACGGTTAGTTCGTGTCTTCGCATGAGCGAAACTATTTTCCCGCGCCTTTCCCACGCCGTGGGACACGCACCCGCGACGCGGCAGATAAACAAACGCAGAAAACCGAGTCTAAAAGACCGAAAACACAAAAAAGCGGCAAAAAAGTCCCGAGGCGAACAAAAAGGCGCGGGGCGTCTCGAGTTTCGATCGAGGGAGGTCAGGATGCGAGGATCAAAGAGAGAAAAGGTGAGAAATTTTTAAGAGTTTTGAAAATAGACGCTAAAAGGGGTATAACCGTTACCCTTTCCCTCGGAAAAAATCCTTTTTCCCATTTTTCCCCCACGGGGCAGATCCCGCTTTGTGGAGGCTGCAGGTAGGGTAGAAGGGTAAAGAATAAGGGTTAGTGGGGGCGGGAGAGGGGTAAAGGAAGAGGGGTGGAGGCCTGCTGGAGGTTACCGGAAGGTAAGCCACAGTCATTTGGTCCTTTTTTTCAAGATTTCCGAGTTTTTTTCCACCGTCCCCTCCCATGCGATAAAGGGTGGGACTACAGGCAAGAGAATGGCCGCCATTCCATATTTCAGAGATTTCGCGATATAGTCACCCGTATCCCGTGAAAGAGTACTATTGGAAACCCGTTTCCAAGCTTTTGTTCGAGGGCTTTGTAGCTACGGCTGTTTCGCCGAATGCGCTGGACTGGCTTCCAACAAACTGTAAAGCGGGCTGAGATTAAAATCTTTTCTGCAAGATAAAAAGCGAACAGACGCAAAAAAATTTCAAAATTTAACGATAAATGTATTTTGTAGAAAGAACCATTTGGTAAGTCTCAGATACTGTAGTGCAACCGACAATTACAACGGGAAATAACTTACATAGAAGTATACAGAGCTTTTCAACCATTTTTGCCATCAATTACAAAATAATGTTTAATTCGTTTCACTCTCAACCATTTTGAAATTTACAATTACTATGAGTCGTTATGAAGCATGCGAAACGTGACTTTACTCAAACCTTTGATTACTTGCTCCCAACTCAACTTTCAGAATATTTTTACGATGAACGTATATTCAAAAGTTGTCAAGTAGTCAAAAATATGAACATAATAGGTTTATATGATTGCAATATATTTAGGTGAATTTGCAAAATAAACGATTATTACTTCAAATTATTCAATAAAGACGAACTGATAAGTAAACAATGTAAATTATTTTTTTTGCCTTACCGTCAATATACTACAAATATATGACAGGCTTCAGGAATGGCTCGAAGCGACAGATCTGTTAATTCCGTAACAACTTCATGGAAGTAGGTCCATTTTGTCTGTAAAATATATTAGATCTCGCCAAAAAAATTACTTTTGCAGCCAAAATTGAATCACCTATGCTATCCGATATTACAAAGCTGACATGTAACATTTCTGAGGGTTATCATGACGAAATAAGTCTGATAATAAAACAATCACGCTGTAAACCATACATATACATATTTTATTCAACGCGTGCTTAGAATTGACTTAGTACAACTATGCAGAAACTAAATGACGCAAGATATCCGCTTATAAAGCGAGATACTGTCGTTTCAGTTTGAGTCAGCTCACCAACACTTTCTCGCGTAACACCATGAGCAAATACGGTTAATAGGATTTTGAAGAATCTAAAAATTTTCACATAACCGTGTTAACTTAATAGTATACTTAAGCAAGGACCTTCAAATACGCTGAATCTACGGAACCCTTACAGTATGAATAGCTTCGTATGTGTTTAGTTACTAATAAATTCATTCATAATTCAATTACGCACTTACTAATTGACTGGAGTCCCAAACGTGATATGTCCCTCAAATCTATAGCAATCAATAGAAAAACGCGCTGAGTAAGGGAAACATTTCTGGTGATCTTTTATTTCTGAGCAAACGCGAGGGTAAAAGCCGTCGTTGAGGGCAACTTCCACGTGTATGTTGGGATGCGATGCAAACCGGATCTCATAAGGAACATTCCGTTGCTAAATTACGTAAAGTCCCATAACTTGAGTAGCAGGGACTCCTTATTTCTCCTTTCGTGGGAAAAGGCAAAAGCAAGCAGAATAGCTCCCGATGGGATAAAAAAGGGCTCAAAGGGGGATGAAGGGTTCGTCTTACCGTAGAGAAGGGCGTGGTGGGGAAAGGGTGTCGCAAGGGGCGATGCAGTAATGGTTTTCTACGGGGCAAAGGGTACGGACCGGGGTGGGGCGGGGCAGGTGAGGAAAAAACTTAGAGAAATAGAGGAAAAAAACGGAAAAATAGAGAGAGATGGGATGCGGGTTGGGGAACTGAATAAAAGGATGGCCGACGCGGTAACGCGACACCCTTTACCTGGAAATTCCCTTTGGAGTTGAAAGGGTGAGAAGGGGTACGGGGGAGGGTGCTCCGGAAGAGAATGAAAAGTTAGAAAAAAAGGTTTTTTAATCCTTGCGCTGCTGGGGAGAGGGCAAAAGCACCCTTTCCTCCCAAAAGGTCCCGCGGATTCTAGCTCAGGCGAATTTCCGAGAGCGAAAAAGGGGTGTTTGTGTTGCAGACGGACAAAAAGCGGGAAGAATTAATTCCCACGGGATAGAGGCTGGAAGATGAGCCAAGGAGACCGAGGCCTACGGAGTGGAAGAATCGAGATGCGCACACACAGACGTTCCACCTCTGCAGGAACACGGTTCTCACACTCGGAAACCCTCTCGCTTGATAAAACATACACTCCCACTATTTTTTTCCCGCCTCTTACTGTTTGCTCCTTCCTAGCGAGCAAACGGAATCCCCGTTTCACAAAAAAACCTGATCGGGGGAAACTTGGACGGTTCCCGGCTAATCCTTGGGATGTTAGGATAGGCGAAAAGACTCGAGCCGGATGAGAGGAAGAAGATGAATGAATGACTGAAGGGAAGAGAGAGAGAGATGACGAGAACATGAGAGGCGAGTCGAATTTTTAACGGAACCGGCTAAAAAACGGACGGAGATTCGACGTTTGAAAAGTGATTTATCAATTTTTTTACGGACAGGAAGACGGAGCGACGTTCGGAAAGTCATTTGATTTCTCGAGGCGAGTTGTAATTCGGGAATTGTTGCCTTGTTCGGTTGAATGGAAGCATTTAGCTTGACGGAGAGGTTTTTCAAACCAAGGCAAGAATTCGCATTCAATCCTTTACCGGAAAACATCGTGCGATACAAAAGATAGTCATAGTCAGCGAACGGACGAAGGATTCTTTCAATTGAAAAGTCCAGTAAATCGGTAAAAAATTGGAATTCGAACGATAATGTATCACTAAGAAAATTTGTTAGCTTCTAGATGTTATTAACGATTTTGTGAGGAAAACGGGAGAATAAGGTTGCCTGCATTTGACATTAAAATAAATTAATAACTTACGCGATGAAAATAGCAAGAAATGAAAGTGTAAGAAATTTTCAACACTTGCGGAAGAAGTGTAACAATGGAGAAATGAAAAAGAGAAAACTGTTTCACTTTTAAACGCGACTAGTATTGTAAACCACATCTGTTGACACATTACCTATTTATAATAATAATAATAATAAATAGACTTTATTTCAGGGTGAGATTGAGACTAGTAAGTCTCTTCTTACATCTAACCCTATGTCATAAAAGACGAAAAGAAATAGTTTATGGGGTTAAAATAAAAGAAAATTAACAAAGATATATGATTGCGGGTTAAAAAAACCTAAGTTATTTAGGGACTGATATGCTTCCTTAAGTTAAAATGCACGTTCACACTTGTATAATTTCACCATTAAATAATTTCCAATTCGATACGAGATATTTGAGTTCGACTTTTAATGAAACAAATGGAGGAGATCAATTAGTTAATAATAATTATAGTTGAAATTAAGAAAGCAAATGTTTCAAGTAAAATACTGAATGAATAAGCGCCATGATGGTTATAACTATCTTCTGGATAATATCTAATCAAAGGCAATAACTTCAAAATAAAGAAAATATCTGAAGAAAGAGGAACACTTGCTATTATACGCGGAAGAGGGAAGAGACACTTCCGTAAAAGGTATTCGCAAATTACGAACACCTTGCATACCCACCGCAAGGTTAGGGAAGTAAATTTTTCCAAAAAATACCGTATTTCGTGGTTGGACATATCGTATTTCTCGGATTACACGTATCTGCAGCCTTTGCGACCCTACCTCCCCTAATCTCCATTCCTTCACCCCCCAGACACACCCTTGCGGCAACCCTTCCCTCCTCACACCCCTCCCGTACCCTTTTCTGCATCCCTGGCGCGGAAATTGAGCCTAAATCTTTCCAAAAGCGGGGAAAACCAGTAGGCTCAAGTGGAAGATGAGAAAGAAGAAATGCATTCACCCCAAAGCTCGGTGCATTCCCTTTTTTTAAGGGCGTGTGGAACGGGGGCAACTGTGGGGCAAGGGAGCAGGGAGAGGTTATGTTAATTGGGGCAGGGGTCGCGGCACCCAACCCCAAGTCTCTTTTGTCGGGTCATGTGGTAAGTGATCCTGCCTTTATCTCCGTCCTCCTCTTTTCTACGACCGCGTAGATGCACACACGCACAGCCGTACACACACACGAGCAAGGGACATGCACCACCTCACCTGCCTGCCCCTTCTCTTCCGCCCCACTCAACCTGCTCGATCCCACTCTAAAAATTCCCTTTTTCCCCAAAAAGGGACTTTTCCGCATTCCGCTGGGTGATTTTTTTTAAAGAGGCGGGATTTTTTTTAAAGAGTCCTAATTCTGTTCTCTTTCGCAGTTTCTCGAGTATTGAAAAGACTGGAAAAGAATCCCGAGTCCAATTGCCAAAATGCGCGATTCTGTACGTTTGTTGGAGAAGATCGGGTTTCCGAAGTCGTTCCGGGATTCCTCCAAACGTCGAAAAGTATCGGGTGAAAGGAAAAAATGATTGATAATCCTTTTGGACGAAGGAGATAATTGTTTCTCCTCATGAGAAAAATTTTCGACCGAGTCCGGGAAACCTTACTTCCGTCTACCAGGTATAAATTGCATTTAGGAGTAAAAAAATGAAACCCGCGCAAAAAATGATTAATAGTTCCTACGGTAACCCTTTTGGGAGTAAGCTATAATCCGTCTGATCGTGAGAAACATTCAAAATGACGAAAAATATCAGGAATTTTCAACGGAATTAAACGCACGTCTTCCGTCAAAAGTTTACGGCCAAGTTTCGAGTGAATTCGTGGATTGTCGGATGAACGACAAAAAAACTAAATTACGATCGCTTTATAGCTCCATCATTCCTTTAGGTGTTAAAATATAACCCTCTCTCCGAAGAATTTCAGATGGAATTAATTATCTCGACAGGAATTTCTGCCTTTTCTTCGTAGAGCTTCCACGAAGTAATGCTACACCTAGCATGACTATTGTAACGGATTTTCGAGCAGGAAGCTAAGTTTTCTTCCGCGACTTTTTATCTGGAGCGCCTTCTGAATCCGTACATGAGATCGGATTAGGAGAGTCGGTAAAAAGATATCCATCACTCCAGAGCATTTACGGATCGACTCGGCATAATTCTAATGGAATGCAGATTTTCTTCTCTATCGCCGCTGGTTCTGCCCTCTTGGCAACCCACTTCCGTTCATTTGTTTCGCGATACGCGATTTCTTGCAAGATGCTTGAAGCAATTCCGTGAAATATCTCGCACACTTCATCGCACAAATAAATGAAATAGAACTTGAGTTATTTGTGCAAAACTTCACTTGCTATATTACCAAGAAATATTAAAATCTTTATCTATTAGTCTTTCTTTCTCTCAGAAGCCTTCCTTTAAACAAGTGTTGTCGTCGTCATTATTGAAGTGGTTATTATCACAAAATTAATTGAGGGTGGCTAAATGGAAAAGAATCTTATACATATATTTTTTTGTTTCACTTAGAAGGGAATAAATTGATGCTTCTTTCTGGTAGTAATTACAGCTTTTCACATTTTGGTGAATCTGAGGATTTGATTATTAACTGTGTTTTGAAAATTGTCACGTTCATAGATGACATTTAAGAAAAATTGAATAAGAGAAACAAAAGATGCAATAAATGGAATATTTCAATTTTGTTCCCTTTACATATTAAATCCAAGAATGATTTGGTAGGATGGTTCCTGAGCTGAATAAATGAAACTAAGAAACTAAAATGCATGTACTTATTTTCCAATGGGAGTTCTAAATTTCTCTGACATTATAATAGGGCAAGGCCAAGTATCGATCTAAAGCTCCGAAATCGTGACGATTGTTTCCGCGACAGCAAACTTTTGGAAAGGTTGTGTAACGAGGAGATACTTCATCTCCTCCGTGCTCCACATCAGCTCATACGTCATCTCTCCTCCAGTAACATACCCTCCACCCTCGTAGCAAGCCGCACTCTAAAAACGCGGGATATTTAAGTTCCGCTGACCTAACTTTATTCCGTGCGGCACCCCTACGGAAAACACACCAGCTTCCTCCAGGTCTATCCTCCTGTCGGTGCCCTCCTCCCAGCGCCATGACCCACCGCAATGCTAACCGCTGCCTCTCTCTCTCTTTCTCTCAATCATGAGCCGACGATTTCTCGAATATCACGCAGACACGCTCTCCATCTTCGCTCTTTCCCACGGCCCAATCTCCCCCTACAGCCACTCCCTCTCTTTGCCCCCTCTTCAGGATAAACCTTTGAGAAAAATATACCCCTTCCATCGACCTTTTTAACTCTCAAGTTACGGTTTTGCCTACGCGGTGCTGAAAAATCATTAAAAGAAGCCGGGACACGAGGGAAAATGTGTCATAAACTCCACCTTTAACAAGTACCGAGACCGTCTGATACATGTAGAGCGCCTTAGGGTGAGGTTTCTTACTTCACAAAGAAAAAGAGTGCTATTTGCAAATGAAACGGGTGAGAACGCGATCAGGTTCACGAGGAAAGCCTCGGGAATTATCGGCAGATATTTACCGAATTTATTTATAGCGCCCTCTGGTTCAACATCCCTGTGTAGGTCCATGAAGATTTTTGGGGTGTAGGAAATCAGATTGGAAAATGTGTCCTCATCTAAAATTTTGTGAGCATATCAAGGAGTTTTTTTTATCTGTGAATCTGTGTATTTATCTGTGAAGGAGAATGTTTTTCGACTGCCAAATATATATTTTTTATTTTATGTAATATAAAAGTATTGAAATAATAGATATTTTGTAGACTTTTTAAAATTATGTAAAGAATAAAATTAATTAATTTTCAGGGGCAAATATTTTCCAATCTTTCCTGCTTTTTATTTTTTAGAAAAATCTACTGACATATAATATCAGTATTTTGTAGATTTTTTCAATTTCTGGAAATAAAGAATAAAAATAATTCATTTCCAGAGCCAACAGTTTAATATTTTTTCCCTTGGCAATTACTTAATTTTTTGTTGGAAAATCCACCGAGATAATTTCAGAATATAACTGTAAAATTGCCTATTTGTTCAATCATTAAGTATAATAACATTTTATGTAGCTGTATCCATCCCCTGCCGCACACCGAAAGACAGCTCGCAAGGTACTTATGTAGATGTAACTTTAAGCAAATTGCTTTTCTTAAGGGTACTAGACTCACAAATGAAGTCTTTGATTTTGAAATTTTATCGTAGTATAGTGTAAAACTTAGGCACATCTATTCTGATTTTCTAGCTGCTAAGATTAGGAAATCTAAATGCGATTGCTAAACTTAGGTTGACCGCTGGCCAAAATCCACGTTCCGAATGGAAGAAATACTCCAACAAATCAATCTGAGCTCTTCTGCTTTGTATGCGTACCTTTTATCTAACGGAATATGACACAACCTTCCGCTTCTTTTGTCAAAACATCCCAATTCATCAAACGAGACACAGACCTCGTGACAACTCCTGACCATCGGACAAGTGGACAAGCGCCTCTGTAACAGAAGGCAAACGAGCGAACAGGCAGATTTGGGCGATAGATAGGTTATTTTGATTCGCGACACACAGGAATCAGTGACCCGGAGCCTTTTAGACACACGGGGACCAACAAAGAGGGACTTCACCTTCTGCCGCCTCAAAAAGACTCCGTAGTGGAGCGAAAAAAAGAGATCCTCTTCATTCAAGTCTCCGCGAGGATCTCTCCCTTGGGCAGCTGTAACACCTCCCGCCACACCTCTCCCTCTTTAAGTGGCATCTCTCCCTACACTCATCAACCCAAGCCGAAGGTCTTAATGCTGGGGGCAATGAGGCGTAAGGGAGGCTTCCCTTCCTTCCCATACCGCCGTTCTTTTTGCCTTCCCTGCCCACCCCACCAAGGCCCTACCTCCCGTGGGCTATCCCCCTGGGTGGGGCCACCATCGGTGGGCTAAAAAAAGACGATGATCCCTTTTGTCGCGATATTCGGGAATATTGGGAACGGGGTTTTTTAGAGTAGGTGACGAGTGCATCTTTTCTCTTTCCCTCTCCAAAAGTTTCCCCTTTCTTCCCGTTTACCCCCATTGTGCACTCCAGGAAATCCGCACTTCCATTTTTTAGATTCGCTACTCCTTCTATATTCTCCTTTTAGCCGCTGGCTGAGATTCGAAGAGGGAAAGGGCTGTCTCACCGTTACTCTTTCTCGGGCGTCCTTCAAGTTTTGCGGCAAAAGTAACTTCCTGAGAAGAACCCTTTATCCCCAACCACTTCGGAAAACCGTTTCGAAATCTGGGGAGAAAAGAGGCTTTTCGGAGGCTGTTTTCAACGGGACTCTCTTTTTTTAATTTCCTAACGGAAAAGTAATTCGAGGGCAATTACAGAGTGCGGGAAAACGTTCGAAGTTTAGGGATATAAAAATTGAATGGCCGGTTTAGTAGAGCAATAACGAAGAAGAGATTTGAGGAAATCCGAAACTTCCTATTCAAAAGAGTTCCGTAATACTTATCAGGAATATTGAAAGAAGCTTGTCAAAATGGACTAGAAATTGGAAATTAAACGAACGGTCCATACGGCACTGAAAGTATGCTCTTAAACCATTAATGTGTCATTACATAAGTTTTCGTTTCAAATCGCATTCATTGAAAATTAAGTAAAATTCCTCATTATAGCCAAAAAGTTTTCGAAAAATCTCTATGAATATAGATTTTTTGATAAATCTGTTAAATTTTTCCTCGGGTATAGATTTTCAATGAATTTATACTCATGTTTCTCTAAATTTAAATTTTTGGTAATGGCAACACTTCTAGATAGTAGAGAATAACTACGAGAGATGATGATATCCGCTGGCTTATATTAGTAACATACTGGAAGGCTTCGCAGTACTTTTCAGTTGTTGTTTATTCCAGATATTGTCTGGAATAAAATAATCGATAACCAGCAGAGCAATATCAAAACCCTCAATCTAAGAGACTACCACGAATTAAATTTCATAACTTTTCTTTGGCCTTTACTTTCGCAAATCAGTCCATTCCCAGCGCAAAAATAACTCGATGATCTAGCGATTTAGTGCGATAAATTCCGCCACAAAAAATTCTAACACGCCAAAATTGTTTCCGTTAGAAACTAATGCTTGTTTCGCCGAATCGATCGACGCATTTGCGGATAGTTACACGATAACAACGCATCGTCAAGGGAAAATCGTGTTGCGCGATCGAGGAACGGGTACAAGGCATTACAAAATTAGAAGAGTAAGAGGAAAAGGGATGGAGAGGGTGGATGGTTACCTGGGAAGATAGTGAACTGGAAGAGAGAGAGGGAGAGAGAGAGGCTGGGAACAGGGAACAGAATATGTCTCCACTGCTCTGCTCATTTTTCATCGTCGATAATTCAAATCCCCGCAACCACCTTTCTACGGTTACCATGTCGTGGAACCTCAAGACCGCGAAGTAGGAACAAGGAAGTGGCCGTTTGTGCAATATATGGCACCCAAATACAATCCGCTGCTATTCCAGGGCGCCACTGTCGACTCTTGTACGCTTCTCCGATTTATTTTACGACTCGAAAACGTCTAGAAATATCCGGAGGAGTGCGAAGATGCGTGAGAGAAGGCGGACGTGAAAAACTACTACCATAACTACTACTCCGCTTGCGTTTGTTGGGTTAGGAAGCACTAATATTCTCTCATAGCACCGAGTGAAATATTTATTAAGGGTTTGATGTTTCATTTATTGATTACGAAAATATTTCATACCGGTTCAATACATAATAATCACGCAGAAAACTTTACTAAGTTTATAATTTTTAAACACCGCAATGATGCAGTGATAGGTACCTTGGTTAAGGACGGCCTTAGTTAACGACGTACTTATTTCTTCTGCATATTTGACTTGCAGTATGGTTGTGGAATATCGCCCCTTGGATGACGACATCATTGCTTAACGACGACTATTTTGGAACGGATTACCGCCTTTAACCGAGGTACCACTGTATTATATTTACAGGAAGCTCATTAAAGCACTCAGAACAAATATGACCAAATTGGGCAATTCCAAACCTTGATCAATGGTTCTACAAAAACTGCTACGATAAGAAATCTTCAATTGTCCACATTGAAAGGAATGGCCTTATTGTGAATATGATATTACATTCAAGACTGCACCTCGAACAGAACGGAGAATTCTAGAAGTAATCAAATACTCGCTATTAATATTTTTGCAAATCTTGATCGCTAAAAGAAGAATCAGATGAGGAAGAGAAATCGAATGCTCCACATCGTCGGACTTGCTAATACACTTTACGTAATATTTAATGAATATACCTTTCTGGTGGACTTAAACCTTCATTGCACACAGTGAGATGACTCATCCCGCACCCACTGGTGTGTTTACTCAACACCTTCGCATAGTTTCACGATCTGGGCGGACGGAATCATAGGACGAGCATCAGCTTCCCCGCGAAGATTTACCCCTCTGCAAACGCGCGCGTGGACTCCTATCAAGAAAGCGATTTTGCTCTCTGCACGCAGGTCACCATCGCAGACACCTCACACGAGCTGATAAAAAATAACCGCTTCAAAAAGAGCGATGATTCATCTCCTCAGACTTTCCGGAGTATCCAAGTAAGACGCATTATTATTAAAGCAAGACCTTGGATATTTCTTGGCATTGAAAGTTCCGTTCCGAAAAGAGTATGAATGGCTGGCGTTATAACGCCCTGAAACACATTTACGGATTCTTTAAATGCGCCTATAGAATATTGATTACCTGAAACGTTTATCCTTTCATAAATTTGTGTCAATGATGGCAAATTATTGTGAAAGACTTAATATGATGTGCTATATATGCTAGGAAAGAAAATTTAGATTCCGAATAAATTACGCCTAAAAATCCTTAGAAATGCATCCGGAAAAAATTCAGCTTTTAAAGACGAAAACGGAAAATGTATAGTTGCTTAAGCTTAATAGCTACAACTTAAAAGTACAATTTTCTAATCAATTTAAACAATAAAAACGGGAACAAATTCAAAGATTTATATAATTTATTCGCTTACGTCATTAATTTTTATAATTTTCATACATTTTTGTATTTTAATTGATTCAGAATACAACAAAAATATACATAACAGTTTTCAGGTTGAATCATTCCTATTGTACCCTACAAAAGAAAAATGAGTTGAAATATGATCCAGAAATCAATTGGACGGTGTAATTCAAGAACGCTGTTCAAAAAGGTAGAGGAGGAAAACATCTCCAGAAATAAAAGTATAAAATGAATGGCGTTCCTTTCTCTTTTCATATGTTTATTCCCCGAAACGAACTCGAGAGCTTATTAAAGGCAGCAACTTAAATGAAAATAAATATGGAAATATGTGAAATGAGAAACTGTCCGCCGAACCGGCCAACATTTCAAGGAAAGCAACTCCCAAACCGCCGATATTTCCGTTTCTCGTTCCCGCAGAACTAAAAACACGAGATTCCGCATCGCTTGCACACGAACGCACGCACACACTGCCGTGCGAGCAAAGGCACGTACACATGGACCAACACGACTCTGCAAAAGCAGGCGCGCAACGAGGGAAACGATGCGGCACCGCTTGTCCTATTCTTACTGCAGCGAACGGGAAGGGCGTCAACAATGATCGGGATTTGACGGGAACGTGTGCCAAGGAGCAGAGTGGGAAAGGGGAAGGGGGAAAGGTTAGGGAGAATTGGAATTGTCGGGAGGAGCGGTAAGAAAATGAGGTAAACAGGAAGGAGATCGATCTGTCCGATTTTCGATTCTTTATTCTCGATGCCGACGTCAAGCAATTTCCATTTAAGGTTTAAGCAAATGATATCCCTAAAGTAAAATCGACGAAAAGCACTCACTTTGATCACTGTCAATCGGTCGCATCGATAAATTATGTATGTATCGAGCTATTGAAAATTACTCCGATTGAATAGAATGACAATCGACCTTGAAGATTTCCATAAAAGTAATATTTACTAGAAAATACTTGATAATCCATCGACACTGAATTCTAATCGAATTCGTTAAAAATTTCTCAACTCTATTTTCCGCTGGTCTTTCAAAATTGAAGATATCCATCACAGGTAAATCTTACCATTTCTTAAGGAAAATAAATACCTTCTAACTTAGGCACAGCGGTAAAAGCTGTAGTCTGGTGGTCAGATTAACTAATTCGTTTTTCTAAGCCTCGTTAGAAGATTCTGTTACTGAGTGATTGGAATAGTTCAGTGCTTGAATGATAAGTTAGTGTCGAATCGGAAAGAAGGTTTATCAAAGAGATATCCATATAGGTATGCGACATTGTCAAGATTCGACAATTTAGTAAATAGCTAGAAGATTTTCTGCCATACAAAGAACACTTTGATGTTACTTATGATTCATTGACTTTCTGCTTGATAATATTTTTATATTTCTTGAATATTTCTGCTTCAGTCTGGAAGGATCATCCTTGGTGCCTTCACAATGAGATCAATATTGCATATCTAAATAGCATGAAAATTGGCTCGAACATTACTCGATAAAGAATCTCCATTCAAGCAGATAAACCTTTTAGAAAAGTTTACGTAAGAGATTTACGATGCGCCGAATTTTTCCCAAACAATAGTATCCGGAATTTCTAATTTCATTCTCATGAAAATATCTTCACAACATCTTAATTGCGAAATACTTTTCGAGGTAACGACTGGAAAAGAAGTGACTTTCGGTAACAAATCCTTTCTTACTTGCAAAATTGACTATTCCTGGGTTAAATTTTAATATAGCTCCATTCCTGAACGTTAACTAGCCAGACTAAGACGAGCTTTCACGTAAAAATTTAAGTCGAAAATAAAAATGAACGGAAAGGATGAAATAAAAAAGGAACCGCCGTCGTCGTATTTTACGATATCAACCAGTTTTCTCAGCGGAGGCTTCCAAGTATATCAAGTGACTACAAAGTATTATAAAGGACAGGTCCAGAAAAAAGAGAAAATTCTGGAAAAAAGTTTGGGACCCGCGCCACTCACCCGCGGAAAATCTCGTAGGGTGAGAGTGGGGGAGCGGTCTGCGTGGGCGGAGCCGGAATAAGGGGGTCTTCTGGACGTATGGGAATCTTTACCCACATCAGGATATTCTCCTTACAAAGGTCCTAAACGATGAGTTTCCGGTTAGGGTTTTGAAGGCAGTCGGAGACGGAGTGGAAGGCGGTGGAAGCGGTGAAGAGGTTTGATAAAAAAGGTCTTTAATAAGAGGAGGGGAGGGCTTGAGATTCGGAGAACGTCGCTATGCATGGTGCGTGACATTTCCCACTTCGGTTCGTAGATCTGGACTCAAGCCCATTCCCCCGCTAATCACGAAAATGCTTTCCGCAAAAAATGCATTAAAGGTTAAAAGCGACGGAGGAGATTTATCTCTGATAAGAAAAACAGAAAGGATTTACGGATAAGTCGAGTATTTATGCGATTAAAAGTGTAGATGCTTGCGATATGAAGTGTGAGAATTTGCATTCTTTGGGAGAAACAAGTTTTGCTGAGCGTATGGAAAGAGGCCGTATAAATCAAATGTAAGAATGGCATGCAATGAAAGGCTTTGGAACCTAAAGTAGATGGGTATTTATAATGCTCAATATAATGATTCACAGAAGATATTTTCAAGAATAATTGCCATGAAGTAACATTTTCACCTGAGAATCGATTTGAAAAATTTGCCTTACGTCGCTTTGATCATTTCTACATTGATCATTTAATCGTAGTATTAAATACTACGATTAAATTTCCATGAAATCCGAAACCCAAATTTCCCATTAGCATACGGGAATTTAAGCTATACTTACAGCGGATGTTAAGTTTATACCACACAAAGCCACCGAAGAAGATATAGGACTACGTATCGAATAACCAAAATTCATTACTCATGAATATTTAATTTGTAGCTCTGCGTTTTTAGAATGTTAAACGCACATTTTACTAACTAACACACTAAGAAAGAGAGAATACCACGGGATTAAAATGTAATCCAAATCGTTTCGCAAAACAAGACTGACCCAACAAAGAAACAACATAAGACCCATTTAAAAATTTTTTTTGAAAAGTGTATAACTGTTACCACAGTAATTTTACTAGGTGATTTTTACTTTAGAACATAAATATTATCTTGCTGACCTTCGATAGTTTAGTATACGTTACTGAATGGTCAGAATATGTAAGACTGTCAAAATCGTCACTTAGGTAACTCCAAAACGAACTTCATCCCTTAGGAACGACCATTTATTCACCGCTGTCTCTATTCAGACCGGAAAATAGCGCGCAGTTTCGATCGCTTAAAATTCAATTTCATTCCGATTCCTCCAATTTGTGCGTCACCATGGAGGCTTTAACGGTCCACAAAGAGGCTGAGAGGGGAGGAGGGGGATGCTGGGAGAGTATCGAGAGTAGGAGGAGGTAAAAGAGGATAATAGAGGTGGGGGAGGGATGGTGAAATTGAGATGACTTAAAGGAGGAGAAGAGCCCGAAGCGGCAGTGGTCTGCGGTCGCTGGGTGGGGGGAGAGTGGGGGCCAGTGTGGGAAAGCGGAGGCGATGACAGGGACACTGGATGTCAGCGAGGAAGGGGGAGGGGCTGATGAGCACAGCCAGAGTTCGTCGAATTTCGCCGTTTCCATCCACCGTTTCCTCGCTCTATCAGATCTTTGAGTCGAGTTTCCAATGGGTGTTTTCCAACTCCCATTCTGAGAAGTCAATCCTACTTCTAGGGACATTTCCTTTCTAGTATCTGTGGATGGAACTCTTCGCCTAGTAGGAGAGGCGAAATGCATGGGAGACACATGACTTCTTGTAGAATCTAGCTCAATCTACTAAAGATATTTCTGCAGCAACCTTAACAACAGCGAAAAAAATTGATTTTACGTCTTAAGACCCAGAAAGGCGTATTTGATACAGTGCTTTCGTTTGATACGTGCATCAGTCAGTAATGGGAGAAAAGTTGGATACAAGGATGTCAGGACTAATCGTTTTAAAAATTAATTCCCTTTGAATATAAGATGATAAACCGAACGAAATAATTAGTGTAATATATGAAATTCCAACTATACGCCAAAATGTGTCCAGTAGGGTACGTTTGTAGGTATAAATATAACAGTGGTTAAAATCAAGACAATACATTAGACATATAAAATACAATTGGATATAAGACCGAGAAAAACGAAATATTTGCCATTCGGTGGCAAGTTGACCAAACTAAAATTTCCATTTGTAAAAATATGTTTAAAGTATTTTTTGCTTGCTTCAATTTTGCACGAATTAAATAGCTTCGTAGGTAAATGGATAAATTGCGCACCCATAATTATTGTAGTAAAAAATCCTCTTCCCTGAAACATCACCCAGAATGATCAGGACCACATCGAATGCCATATTCTCAACGATTTTGAATCAATTAAGACGAATGAAGCCACTGTCTGAGAGTAGAAAGTACTTCCTCTCCAGGTCTACATCCTCTCAAAATTCAACCCCTTTCATTTCCAGCCCAATATACACGAGTGGATAATTGCTACCCTTGATACAGCCTCAAACTGTTCTGACTTTCGAGCAACTTCCTATGGGAAATTTTCGCCTACGTGCGTCCCACTCCCAAATATCCGACGACGATTTTTTTGCAGACAAGTCCTCCGGCGACTTTTCCTCCGGTGGACACTCGAGCGCTCACGTCACCAAAATTTCCGGAACTGGAAGAAAAGCAGGAACAAAAAACGTCCCGAAGAAAATTCTCTAATTCGGTCAAATCGTAAACGTCCGGCGAGATACGCGATGTCCGAGATGAACTTTTTTCCTCTCCGGAGAAAAACTGACGTCGATGCTTCGAGGGAGAAAGGGAGATGTATCGGGAGGAGGATGGGGGTTCGCTCTATATTTCTCATACGCGCAGCGTGGAAACAAGGGAACGTCGCCGAGCGCGACGGCCGCATCGGAATGCCGCGTGAATCTGGTTGGCGTGCGAGTCGCACGGCGGCGCCCGAACTCCCACGCGTATTGAGACGCCCTCTCGTGTTACTACTCCAAAGGACGGAAATCAAACGGCGAGTGGAGAGAAAGAGGGAGAAAGAAAGAAGGAGAAGGGGAGGAACGTAAAAAAAGAAAAGCGATATCTGCGGTGAGCGAGGCGCGACGAGATGTAGAGTGAGAAACGAGGCCAGATTCATAGGCGGGAGGAAACGGCGAACGAGGAACAGGGAGACGGAAGATGAATGGAGAGAGAGGATGAGAAATGGAAGCACGAAGAACGGAAGAGGGAGAGAGGAGAGAAGAAAAATCGAAAGTTGGAAATAAAAAAAAAACCTCAAATATTGCTCCCACTGTCTCTTGCTACTCAAGTAAACAAAACAAAAATTCCTTCTAAATATCTAAAAATAAAAAAATCAAATTTATCAGAGCGAATATGGGCTTAGAATACCACCCTTACGAAGTTACTGTATAATAATAAACAAACGCAAACCACTCATGTCCATGCCAAGACTCGAACCTGAGATTCCGGAATGGTCAGAAAAGCACGTTTAACGCAAACTGTACGGGATATGAATTGTCAAATTCGTATTCAATAAGTATTTACCTAAAATTTCCATTTATAAAGTTTTTTGCCCCATTTACAAACATCATGCCGAGAATAAACAGGGTTGTTCCAAAGAAAACGGATGGAAAGATTGAGCTGATAATAAAGGAAACACAGGGGTTGGAGACACTGACAACGCACGGGCCAAATTACCCGAAAATTCCACTTTACGTCAAGCATAAGGGGTAAGAGAAACGTGGAAGTTTGACAAGGAAGATCGAAAGAAAGGAAAAAGTCTTAAAAGTTGAAACCTAATGGTTCCCTTTGGGTGAGAGGATTAATGAACACGCTTCATTTGTGGGAATGGAGCGAGGGAGCAGCAGCATGATAGACGTTTCTCAAAGAAGACAAAGAAGGTGATGAAGATGGAATGACACGGTAGGAAGAGAGTGAAAGACATAAAGAGAGAGGGAATCAGTGGAGCAAGGAGGGTCCTAGAAGGGGAAAAATGCTCACGATTATTCGGGGCCGTAGAGCACATCACACATATCGGAATTATTTTAATTTTACGGATCATTTAATCGCTAATAGGCTAAATGACGGCGTACGCACTGTGTTCCCATTCGGAGATGTATGTGAAGAGCCTCGAGGTGTTTAGTGAAGGCAGGAAACGTCTGAGTATCGTCCCGTTAGGTTTTTAAGGAATCGAGGTAATTACATCCCTAATGTGTCAAGAACACTGGAAATGATTATAAATCGGTTTTGAGTTCCTTTATGAAGGAAAACATCGTTCGAGAAAAAAATGACATTCGTGAAGTTTAATTGCGAATGATGAATTATTGATGTTGTATTAGCTTTTAGATATATTAATGTAGCCAGTACTCCGCATACATATATATTTACATAGGTGATCAGAGTCAATCATTTCCTGGTCATTACACAGATTTCCTGTAATTAGTTGTGAAATTTACATTCAGAAAGATTGTTAAGTCCTTTAATTAAGATTAATTCCTATAGGCCCAAAACATTTCATGCGCAAAACACCATGTGAATCCGTCAGAAACTGCTTCCGACCAACTGGTCATTGTGATCCATGGACCACGTCTTTTTCACATCTAAAACCGGCCCTGAGTGGAACCCTCATGGTAATTTTCTAGATTTTTCCGAGAACCACGTGGATGAACGAGGAAAAGGAAGACAGGGAAGGAAAGGAGAAGACAGGCCACCTGAAAAGAAGCCGTGGGGATGAAAAGACTGGAGATATATAAAGGATAGAACCGGAATCCAAGCAAGGAGAAAAAACGAGAATTTAGGTAGAAAATGAGCATCTGAACGTGGGGGGTGAGGTCGCAGGTTTGCAGAAACGGCATGTCGTAGAAAATGAGGCAGAAAAGGCCTTAAAAGAAGGGTCGCCTGGTGGGAGGAGCGGAGAGAAAGCCATTTCATTTCCTAAAAACGGTCAATCAGAGCGCAAAAGTGACTCTATATTTGCATACAGCTCTCTCCATCGTAACCTTTAAGGATCCCGAGCGCGATGTAGTCGCCCGGTACGCAACGCCCCGGTTTTTTTATATACATATTTCGTCCCGCGGAATTTCCCGCTCTTTGGCTCTCCTCCTTGTCAAACCCCTCCCCCTCTGCCGCCTTTCGCGACGGAATTATGACCTCTACGTCGTATGCAAATGACCCGCGCGGATGATGGATGTCTTCTTTTCGGCGCCATTCCGAGTTAGAAGAGGTTTCCCACCCGGGTAAGCCCAACTGGTGGGACTTGGAGGAACTCCACGAAACACCCAGATTGGGGAAAGATAATTAGAAGAGACGTCGAAAAAGTCCCACTTTAAAAATAACCATTAAAGGGGCCATCAAAAGCATAACGTTATTGGGTCTTATTAATATTAATGGCGTGGATGATAAAAGAACCATGCAAATCCTGAAGCACGGATAATCCGAATTTTTGCTTTGCTTCCGTCAATAGCGTTAACAAATCATCATTAAACGCCTGAAATTAATTCTGAAATCAATCTTATGTAATGCGACTCAAATTTTGTCCTTAAAAAAGCCAATGAATTTCGTTAAAGATTATGATTAATATATGGATATATATTTCAACAATGCCAACTCGGAGAAAATTTCAATTCAAAATTAAATTTAAGGAAAAGAAAGGGATGGTTCCGCAGAAAAATACAGCATGGTGGCATAATGCGACCGATTTTCTTCAAATAACTTTAGCTTGAGGAGAACGCGGTAAAGACATTTGGTAGCTAAAGCTTAAAGGGTTACGGATAGACAGCATAGAAATTAAGATATGTCCAGCGTTTCTGACATTAGGAGTAGTAAATAAATGTCGACGCGATACAAAAAAGAATGCATAAGTTTAAAAGCCAAACATTCACGCCGACAACTCACTAGTCTTTTCATGACCTACGCGATTTCTCAAACGTGGGAATAAGACAGGCCGAGAAAGCCTTTCCAGAAGACTCCTAAAAACCTTCGTAAAGGACTTCTTAAGAATGACCCCTCGAGCCTTTTCTCGCCCACAATCGCCCTAATTACTCCCGCGAGCGTTGGTCTCCGGTAGCAAATGGGAGAACAAAAGAGAACCGATTCGAATTGCAGGAATAAAAGACGGTGAAAGGGTTCGCCACTTTCCACTTCGAAACGCGAGTGTCCGCGGGGAACGCTTTGACCGACGCTTGAGGCGATCAACTCTCATAATTCAAGTCATCAGAGAAAAATATCTCGTAATTTATTCGCCATGGGAACTTCACCCTTTCGGTAAGGAGAAACCTCTCTCTCTTTCCGTACATCTGGTCGATAAATAATTACTTGTGTGCTTTTCGCACGATGCAGCATTAAACGAGAAATAGTGATTCACGAGTTACGCTATTGAGGAGAAGTAAGGAAGGAAATTCAAAGGATTTGAAAGAAGAAAATAACGAGGAAAAGGAAAAAGAAAGGGGAATGAGGCAGGAATATCATTAGTGGACCCATCGAGGTCATCGCATAGTTAATGCCCGTCAAGGTGGAAGAAGAAGGGGAGTGATTATACGAGATTGAGAAAATACCGGATTTCCATTAAAGGCTGTGCATTACAACAACAATTTTCAGCCGATTAAAAGGAAAAAAACAAAGCGGAGAAATAGTGTAGTAACTACAGCAACAAGCTCTAATGGTGCACGTACATAAAAATCGCAGTAAAAAAGATCAAAATTATTTGCCGTTACGTAATCACATGGATTTAAACGCCAATTTATTGGCATAAATCCATGATTTAACGATATGAGTCTTAAAAAAAGAAATAACCTTATCCGCATGCTTGAGAATTATAATAATTAATCGGTACCGATACAAGTACCACCCGCTTTCAAAACCTCTCGACTACTTGCTCTAATTAATGAGAAATAATTGGGGACCCTGAAATAAACCGCACCATAATTTTAAGATTCTTCCGGTAATACATCATCTCGAGGTAACTCTCATCGGAATATGATTTCCTTCGAAAGAGGCATAAATCCTCCGAAAACGCACGCAGCCGGAGTGATTTATGCGGAGGAAAATTTTTCCCTCAAATAATTGCGCTCCTAACCGCCTGAGCGCGCACCATTTCTTACTTTGTCCTCAAACTATTTCCAAATGACCGAAATGTCGCCGAGCTCGAGACGGTAATGAAGCGAGCGTCGTTAGTCGACACTTGCTTCCCACGCTCGCCCTCTCCCGTAGCCTCCTATTTTTGATCTTGCTGCTATGGCCGCCACCACTCGACCCTTCCTCAAGAGAGAGAACGGATTCTCACCTTCCCCGCAGACCACCGGAGTTAAAGCGCGAGGAGTTATTAACTGCGGGCTGTAATGGGGTGAGACGCGTGCGAATCCGTTCATAAACAAACGTTAATTTACGTCCCGAGGGCGTATCGAGGGAGTCCCTTCTACCGTTAGGGGGCCCCCGAGTTATGGCGTACACCGATGTAATCGAGAAAATTTGATCGATTTACGTGCAATATGATTAATATCGATTCGTACCGACCGAATCGAGCGAGTCGACTTCTTGGAGTCGTTACTTTATATCGGGCTTTGCTAAGGTGTCGCGCGATTATATCGAACGATAAATATCGATATTTTTGTTTTTTTTTAATTTTTTTTAGATATGGAGAAGATATTTGCAGAGGAATAGGGGTTCTTCTAACAATATTGATTAAACCTTATGGCAGTACTATACCATTTTTCTTTCATTTCGTTCGCATAATAACCCAAACGTCTGTGAATGACACGTTTGGTTGCTTCGGCAAACGCAAATTTAATACACTGCAAATTACAGCGCGAATATAGTAGAACCTCAGGATACACCTATAGCTTTATTGAGTCATACCAGCTACCTAATTCTAAGTAAGGTAGAGCATGAGGTCCCGGGATTGGAGTGACGGGAATTCTACGCACCGAGTTCCCAAATAATAATTTGCTTGTACGGTTTTCTGTAAAATGTTAGGAAGAAATTATCCCACAGTACTTTTATGTTCTTTCATCAGAAGCAGTTCACAGTACGTGTAAAGGGGGTGAAATAATTCACAAACTCTGATCCATTCACCTTTAAAATGCCATTGGGGTAATCTTCCAATTAGAGAATTAACTCGATTATCTATTGGATTAACGTCAGTTACTTGACGTTACGCTGACCGCACCGCCTCCCACCTTTCTCGCCTCCGTTAACCATCTGTCCCACACTCTATCTCTCGCCGGTGCTGTTAAATGAAGCAATTATCTACTTAGCCGTGTCTCGTAGTCGCGGATTGGAACATCAGCGAAATTTGGGTCACAAGAAAGTCGACCGCGAGACATTTACGGGCGGAACAGGAAAGCATAATAGAGTTTGGAACTGATTTATGCCCCGAAACTTTCGAGCTCTTGAATCTTATTTCGTATTCCAAGCGATATGTTGCCCTTCACGATGTCACCCGAGGCCTAATTACTTGCCGCGTTATACCCGAGCCGAGAATTTCCTCGGATTATAAATGCGTTTCGGTGATTACCGCAAAAAAGTGCGAAGTGCATGAGGCGGTGGAAGTGATTTGCGAAAGTTTCCGCCAATTTTAGCTGCGTCGTGACCTCAAACGGAGTGGAAAGTCTTCATTTTAGCATCCCTTTTTTGTCCGCCTTTCGATCGCACTAATTAATGTTGTCTCTCCACGCAGTGACATTGATATTTTTATTGAAATTGCTTTCGCGCTCAACGGTCGTGTATGATTAGGACATCAAACCTAATGCGCTGTTTCGCGGATGATTAATTAAGGTAGTCTCGATGAATGCGAAACTTTAGACCGATGAATATTTCCTCAGTCATCATTAAGAAGGAGAAAAATTAACATGAGGACAATATAGATTGTCTAAGCGACTGGAATTAAATCCATATTCACAGTGCGGATGAAAATGTTAATCGCCCGAAAGATTACTCTGGGGCCATTAATGAATTCCGAATTTTGTTCTTATAAATGCATAATTCACCCGCTCATTGCCCATTAATTAAGTCGCAAGGTGAATGCAACAAATGTATGTATGTGAATGTATGAAAAATGTGTGAATGTAAACAAATCAGACCAAATGTTCCCCTGCTATTTTTGTCGAATTTCATCGTAGATTCTGAATTCGTTATTTCATTAGTTACTGTAAATAAGAATTTGGCATTTCCACTTAAATTACGCATCGTTGAATTTAGTTGGTTCTCTATGGGAAAAACTATTTCGGAGAACAAGATTTCGCTTAATTTCTCCGTATTTTTATTTTCTCCGCGAGCGACCGAGCAGCTTGGTGATACAGGCAATCCCGTAAACAACGCGACCAAGAGAGACATTTTTTTTGCACGAGTCGGAATGAGATCAATGTCCGTGCTGTTCTGAACGTCTCCAACTAATCCATGTCTCTCTTTCCCATTCCACAGACCTCCTCCGGTGATAGTCTACCCATGAGGGGGCAACGCCTCTTTCTGCCCAGTCTGCTGCTGCCACCATGCTTCTTTAAGCGAACGGGAGGAAGCACTTTGAAAGGCAGGGGAAATGAAAGAAAGGAGTGGAATGGATAAAAAAAGAGGATGAAATCGGAGGAAGAACCTAATATCATGAGAGACGTAGAGCAGATGAAGATATAGAGAAGAAAATAAGGTTTTCGTTGAATGGTAAAGTAATTAAACGGCTAATAAGTAATTCTCCATGATGGATATAGGGGGAATTGAGACCTTACCTATTTCTTGCAATTCTTATTTCATTCAAAAGCTTGAACGTTACAGCAAATAAATCAACATTAAAATATAAAATGGAGAGAATACGATTTCTTTTCCTCTTGAACAGTAATGTTTTTAAACTACACAGAATCAGGCGAAGTGTTGTGGAAATCCACAATGGAAAGATACTTAGAAAGTATTACTTTTTCCACACAATTATTTACTAAACAAATAAGTTTGTGGAAAAATACTGTTTTCTTAGTGTCTTTTTAGTATTTAAAATTTTAACAATGAAAATATTATATAAGCATAGACGCGTTTGATAGTACAGTGTTTGCGGACACATTTTGAGACCATAGAACTGCGTTTTCTGAAACAAGTCCCGGCTCGCCTTATCATCAAAATAATAATAATTTGCGCAAATAAAGACAGCACAGTTATTCGGGGGTAATTGACGTGCTTCCCTCCAATTGAGGAAAGGATGTTACGCTCTCACAATAAAGCTGAACCTTCGAACGGTAGACGTAGAAAGCTATAAAAATACCATTTAAGCCAAGAAAACGCGCATAAAAGGCTCGATACGAGCAAGTTGACGATGAGCCGAAGAGAAGCTTGGAAAACCTCTATTCGCTGGAATGCGGAGTTGTTTTTCTGGAAAATGGAAGGAGTTCTGCCGAATGTGGAGATGGTGACCAGCGTCGGCCGCTCTAAGGGGAACCTGTGAGGGATATACTGGAAGGGATAGAGAAAGAAAGAGGGAAGGAGAACGCTAGGAAGGAATGGGGGACAATGGGGGATTGACCGGGCGATTTTTTTCCGGTCGGTGTAAGAAAGCGGCCGTAAAAAATGTGCGCATTCTTGTGCATCTGGGTAAAAGGAGTGGAGACACCCGTGGTTTGATTGATTATCGCTTATTTGGGTCACAATCTGAGATAACGCGATCGGGAGGATATTCTAGAGGAAAAGAGATTAGGAATGCTGGGTGAATGATTGGATTATGGAGATAAGCACGAAATACCGGTACGGTTTGTACGGCACATCAAGGGAATAGCCGCCGGAGAAATTTGTAGGTCCGTCACACTTTACCCTTTTCAACTTCTGGCGCGCGCCACCTTTGTGATTAGAGCTTCAAAGAAATGCCGTAGAAGTGAAAAAGTACCGCAGAAACGGTTCCATTGACTGAATTATTAAGGTGAAGATAAGTGTAAGTTTATCATAGCCCTCTCCTTAACAGAATCTATGAATCAATTCTTGCCTTTTTCCAATTTTGAAAATCTTCAATACTCACTAATGAACATTTCTCATCTAAAATCAACTGCAAATCTGAATAGCTTTTCAAAAGCTATTTATTAATTTTTAACTACCATTCTAATTTAATTTGACTCGAAGAACTAGTTGGTAATTTGTGAGGGATAACCGAGCAATACCGATTAATAGCATGATCGTGCCATCGTATCGTTTTCCGGTTCCTATAATATATAACACGATACTAACGTTCCAGTCTATCACTACATTTATAATTTAAATCAACAACAACAAAAATCAAGACAGAAACAGGTAAATATCATTAACAACATGGCATCCAATCTTTGAAAAAATCAATTATTTAAGTTTGACTTTTATGACGACCTGAAAACTATTATTCACTTATCGGCTCTTAGCGTCCTTGCCAAACGTTTATTAATTTGTTGAGCCTCTACGATCTCAAATTGGTCACACACCACCCGTTTCGTATATTAATGCAAATTATTTCTACGGGTCCCTGCGCTTAGATCTCCCTACCTACCAACTCGGCGGGAGGTCTTCGGCGGTCGGCTTTGCCCTCCAGCCCCAAATCTGCAGTAAACTGAGAACATCAATTCCCCCAGATCAATGGCAAATGGACCACAGGTGGCAAAAGTCGACGAGCGCAGCTGCTGCGGGAAACGCGCGAACAAATACTTCTTTCGAATAATTCGCCAGTTAGAGAGAGAGCGAGACATTTTCCAATCCTTCGACATATTTCGCGAGCTTCGGCAGAGGAAGAAAGAGAGGCGGCGCGCAGAAGTGCATCTCGGCGTGTGACAATGGTCACAAATATTCGGGCGTCTCTATTTGAGGAGACGTCGGGATGGATTTTTTTGGCGCCATCTTATTCTAAACGTATCGTTTGCGCAGTTTTCTTCGGCGGTGTGGAACGGAGCCAGAAATTGTTCAAAGCCAAACCCGAAACCAGCAAAGCGCCGGAGGGAGAAGAGCGCGAAGGAAAAAGAGCGAGAAAGAGGAGAAGAGAGGAAAATGTGGATCGAGCGAGGTCTTTTGCGGTCTGCGAAGCCTTCTCCCAAACGTCTAAACGAGAGAGCGGCGGACCGTGAGAGCGACATTGAAACGCACGCTTCGGTGGCTGCCAGATGAAACACCAACGCGAGGAGACGTCGAACAAAAGCGAGCCGGACGAAAAGGAACGAGATGGAGAAAACTCGCCGAATTGTCGAGAGATTGCGCAGACGGCTTATTGTGTCCCTCCTCCCGATCTAGGATCTTCGCTCCGATCCTAGAAATGTCGGGGAAATCATATCTCTCGCTTTGAATAACACGGCTGCGCGCGGGTGGAAACTTCGTACCGCTGCATCGGATACAAGAGCTCATACGAGTTTACTTGAACTGGCTCGATGGATACACATACAAGACAGCGAAGCTACTACGAAGTTAAGCTGAAATACGAAATCGTTTACCATGGAACTGAACTCTTTTCCTAACTTAACGTATTGATTAAAATAAACTGTGGAAACAGACATGATATTAGGCTTCGAGGAAAGCTCAATTATGTTGCCATCTTCGGGAGAGAAGAATAACTCACATACTCATATAGCATAGTTGCCAAAATACGTATTGAGAACAATACTTGCAAAGCGCGACCACTGATAGTCCTAACCCCTGCTGGCTGGAATCAATATCGCGACTAAGTAAATACAAGGATGCAACAATTACCTATGTTACGAAACGTTTTGTCTTCTGTTGATTAATTCTTATTTCATTTTAAAATGAGCCTTAAAATTAGGAACGTATATGATTAATAAATTGCAGAAATCAACTAGCCATGGTAACTAATGAGTAACTCAATTACCTAGTTTTAGAAATCAAATTTAACTACCTATTTGAGGAATACATTACGTATTTCTATCATCATTAATTTAATTGCTTAACACTTTCTGCAGAAAGCTCGAACGAAAAATATTTTCACAGTGCCCAGAGAATAGATTACAGATGGTTTTATTTAGCGTGTAAGACATAGAAACCAATAAAAATCAATCCTCTTCATCAGTCTCCTTTTACGGAGCCGATAGATTAAGAAGAAAAATTACCAGTGAAAACTTGGAACATCGAGCTATTTCTACAAAATTTCCGTGGGGCGCGAGAATTAAAACAAACTTTCCTCAAATACCGTCACAGTCTCATGAAAGCGTTTAAAAGGCTCCTTCCAGAAATTTGATTTGCGACTTAAGGATGGGAATCAATAAGGCAAACAGAATGCTCAAAAAAACCCTCAGTTTTTGAAAACACTTCAATTAACACCGTCCAAATACATTAATTCGATTATTCGGGGATCCCACCCGTAATTCGCATATTTTTCAAAAAATCTCCTCTAACTAACTCCTTTTCGATTTATAATTTATTTAGAGCCCCGAAGAATTTTCGCGAATTCGCGAAAATTCGGGCTTAACTCGACTTTATGGAAAAGCACTCTGCTGGTGTCCTTTCCAAATGGGACGTGGAGGAAAAAACGCGGTTTCTAAGGTGTGTAAATTGTAACACGCACGCATTAAACATCTTTTTAAAGGAATGGGCAAATAAGTTAAAACACGTCGAGGGGGCATAATGGTGGAACGTGGAGGTTCGAAAGAGTCAATATTTGTTGGCGAGTTAAGGTGTGCTTGCTGCCATAAGCGACTGCTCGTTTGAGAGAGCCGTTCTCCGCAGAGAACGTGTGAGGTATTGAGAGAGGATGGGCGGAGAGGTGCCGATTGGGCACTTAGCGAATTCACTCTTGTGGTTCGGAGAAGACAAAGGGAGGGTGAGGTGCGCTCACGCTAGAGCAGACGAGTTGGCCACCTACGAAAAAAAGGACGGATTGATGTCGAGGAATTGGCCACTTTGTTTCACTTCCTAGCGGCAACGAGATTTATGGTCTCTGCTCGTCCGAGAGTGCTAACTCGATTGGATAATTATATGGACTTAAGTTTTATCTGTTGATTTGTCCGCCTGGAATACAAATACGGCTCTGAAATACGCTGCATTAGGCTTAACAGCTTAGGCAAATAGGACCACTCGATTTCCCGAGGATCGAAAGTTAACAATTCTGGTAACATCTTTCTATTAATCCAAAGGAGGAACTAAAATTTCAATTAGATTATAAAGGTGGTGGAGGGCTACCGGAGCCATTTGATAGAAAATTCATCAACGAAGACGGATTGACCTAGGTCTTTCCTCTTTGAATCTAAAAAGAATCAGAGATTCGCGGTTCGTTTGCACAGTTAGATATTGTATTGGTCACGGATAGCTACATTCTTAGCTTGACTCCTTGAATTTATGACGATATCCAGAAGAAATCTGTCAAAATTATCGCTATTTTTTCCGTCAACCTTAGCAACTGATCTTTGAGATTATTTTCGATATTCTTCATTTTAGATTCTCTAACTTGAATTGACTACTCTCTGTGATTTTACGTTTCTCTTTTTTATACTCACATGGCTCTTACGTGCGTGATAAAGAATAGAATGAACGCAAAGCCGAGGACACTTTTGGGCAACTAAAAATGTATTTAAGGTAGTATATACGTCACACATATATTTACATTGCCTCAGGATTGGGATTTTATTTTGGATAAGGAAACGGAATATCAGAGAAACCCTCCCTCCTAAAGTTCTTTCAAAGCCATTTCCTCCAAGAGCCCATTCCTACGCCGCCAGACACACAGCCAGACCTTATCCATCGCACCTCCGAGTGAAATGCAATACGAAATAAAAAGCAGACATAACCCGGACGGGCACTCAAATCTCCTTCCACCCCCACTCCCCCTCCACACCCTCCTCATCATTCGTTGTCACACAGCGAGAGTGGATCCAGCGAGCGGTGGGACGGGGGCTCACAGCTCTGCATTCCTTCCCTTGGTGTTCGAAACCCTCGGAGAGAGACGAATATCATTTATCATACGTAACAAATGAAAGGCACTCACGGAGAGCGGGGAGTGGGAGGAGAGATGGGGAGGAAATAAGTGGAGAGAAAAGATGGACCCGAGCTTGGGAAGAACTGGGGAGTTAACAGTCAATTATTTAGGTTGTAGTGTATACCTCTTTCTTCGAGACAATTGAGGGAAAGGAAGTCGGAGAGATAGTGTTGTTAGAAGTACCACGAATGGGACAAATGCAAGTGGGAGGAGGGAAAGCGGGATGGAAATTATTCGAAGGTTATTGGTTTGAGTGAGTGATCGACGGGGAGGTGTATTGACGGGAAAACAATCTCTTCTCCCTGACGTACGCACGGCGACCTTTTTCAAAACCTCACTCACAACCTTTCCGAAGAAACGTGAAAGTTGATGAGCCGCTGTGACTAAGAAACGGCGATGATTTGATGGGATAATGGATCGCATCGGAAAAGGATAGACAAATTTAAATTATCGCCCGCTTTTTGTTGTGCTACGATGAGCGAGGTTATTATATCCACTCCCTCCTATATCAAAAAATGCATGAGTAAGGCTGAAACTGAAACATGGTTTGCCTTAGTATGGAAAGCTTGGTTCGCGGACATCATTGTCCGTGGGTATAATTGGGGAAACGTGATTTGTCTCAAAATTAACTCGTTTAAAAATGATAATCGCTAAGAAAAACATTCAAATGAAACAAATGATAAATCGGTGAAGTATTTTAGCTCCAACGCGTTTTATAAAAAGGTCTAGATCAGGAAAACTAAATCGCAAGCTTCCCTAAGGTAAAGTTCTAAATAAACTAAACAAGTACTTCGTAACTTCCGGGGCACCCGGATAGCCAAGTGGGCAACGCGTTCGATTTCGGTGAAAGCGGTCTCGGGTTCGACTGGGAAAACGGTGGGGTCCCACGTGCGAAATGACCTAAGCTGTCGAAGCACTTTTAACAATACTACTACTACTTCGTAACTTCCACCAAATATTTAGAACTTTATCATGGCCTTCCACGATATCCGGCCAACGCATATTGATTATCTTCCCCAAGGTGTTAAAGCCATTCCTTGAAATTTTACCCAACTGAAAGATACTTGACTTCCGACAACTTTACAGCGTACAATTTCTATTTCCACAATTTTATCCAATTCTTATTCTTAAAAG
This sequence comes from Ladona fulva, assembly GCA_000376725.2. Classification (NCBI taxonomy): domain Eukaryota; kingdom Metazoa; phylum Arthropoda; class Insecta; order Odonata; family Libellulidae; genus Ladona; species Ladona fulva. Next base: position 2,217,632 of record KZ308122.1, on the reverse strand, counting down.
CTATTTGAACTTTAATTTTTCTCCCACCTGCGTGTTTGTATTCACAGTTACCTTTCTTGCTGAAATAAATGGCTCATTGCTAAAGGGAAGCAAATGAGAATCGTTGTCACTCTTTCTATATAATTGTTAAAACGACCCTTGGCAATCACTTCGTGAATCTCGGTCCATCAGAAATATTTCAGTAAATAATAACCCACATCCGACATTAGATTGGTCCGGGAAAGAGAATATATTGCACAGAATTGAGCTTATTAAAAGATGAATATTGTGGCGGTCGAGAGACTGGTGAAGTAGATTGGTAAGAATAGATCAAAACTCCACGCTGGAGGGAGAAAACGTAGGGCTTAAGAGAAGAGGAAGGACGAAAAGGACGAAGGGAAGAGTGAGTGGAAGGGGGGAAGGAGGAAAGGTTGAAAGATGGAGATGACCGCGACAATTGAATGATTGAGAACATGTGAGATGGCTGGATTTGGGAAGGGGGCAGACAGAGTCAAAAGGAGAAAGGATTGTGAGATGAGCTCGTAGTTGGATGGAATAAGAAAATAAAAGAGGCTCATACTCCGATGGCGACGGGGGAAGGAGTGATTCTTGAGGATGAGAAGGCGTGGGAGGGTGTGGGGAGGAAACTGAGATCGCGAAAAGCGGTAACGTCGGAGAGTTGAAGCAGGTGTGCCCGTGTGACTGGAGGGTGAAATAAAGGAATCGCACGAGTCCATTTGCGCACACAATAACTTCACCGGGCGATCTAAAAATAGTGATTTACCTTATATGAAGAACTTCGAAACTGCTAATAATAGTGTCTATAATCGATGATTTCCGTTCAGTGAACGAGCAAAATTTCTCCGAGGTTATAACACTGATCTCACCAACTACTCTTATTCCTAATTCACTGCCTCGAATCTTCTCAGAGTGCGTATTCACGCATGCCCTACAGTACGCACTAGTTTCAACTTTTTTCCATCACGGAAAACACGCACAATACAAACTTCCAAATACTTTTGGTGATTAGAAAAACTATATGAGATACTTCAGAAATGTTTTGGTTAAAGCTTCCAATAACAATGACATAGCTCGAAGTGTACGTACATGCACAACCAACATAGAAAGATTTTGGAACTCACGGAAATTATGTGGAAAGCACTTTAAAAGGTGAATGGTATCAAGCGATACTTTGTGGAATTTCATGATAAATATATTTTAATATATTTAATGACAAAAATTGTACAAATCCACAAAATTTATAGCAAACGTTTACCGGTGTTTGTACAAATTTTTTCATTAAATATATTAAAATATACTTTAAAAGGTTATACGACACACCGCATAGAAACTTCCTCGCTACGCTATACTTAACAGTCTCACATCCACACAAGTATCTCGTTTACTTCACTAAGTATCTCTGATCATAAAACCACAACGTAGTTAGTTAATTACCTTTACGCGATTAATCTTCGCATACGTTGATGCCGGTAACACTTACGCACAATCGTGAATTCCAAAAAGGGCGGAGTTATTTCGGTCGACTTGTGTGGGCGGGAGAGAAAAATGACGAGATGTAAAAGAGCAAAAGAAGAGTGCGGTGGGATAAAGAGACAGAGAAGGAGATGGAGGGATTTCATCCGGGGAAAATATTGCTCCAGGTAGATTTCATGACTGAAGATAGAAAGGAATTTTCGGTGCTTGTTCATCTCTCTCGGGCTATTTATTGGGAAGACAGAAAGACTGATAAAATACCCTTTGTACGTATGGGAGGGGGAGATAAAAGATGAGATCGGAAATTCCGAGGATACGCGAGGAACGAAACACGATCGGGGGTAAGTCATACCAGTATTTACACATGCCTCTTGAAAATCTCTCATAATTTGCGACGATACTCAACTGCTAGCTCATAAATAGTCAAACACGAATAATATACGGATAATTCTTCACAAATATACCAAACTATTAAATTAAACGTTCTAAACAAAGGTTATTTTAATATCGTGTTCTCACGATGTATTTCGAAAAAGGCCAGGATTTTGAAGAGCAGAATTTAAAGGCAGTCAGATGCTTCTCCCTACCTACATTTCTCCCTACCTACATTTCTCCCTTCTTTTCAAAGCTATCACGCAGGGCAATTGAATTACACAGTCTACTTTGAGGATACGAAATGCCATTTCTCTTAAACATAAATACGAAACTATTTTGTAAAATTGAACTCACTCAAATACCTACATTAGCTTTCTTGCATTTTCAGACAAATCGATTACTTATGATAATCGATCTTTGAAATTATATTGCTGAAATCGATTATCTATGAAAATTATAGAGTAAGGCTTGGATGAGATAACAATTTAAGCGTAGTCTATCTCAGTTCCTCAATTAACTACCTAACACAATGAGAAGTTCACCTATGCTAGAGACTTCAACGCCTGCTACGCTAGTATAAAGCCTACAAAGATTAATGAAAAGTGAACTTACCGGAGGCGAATCCTTGGCCGGCAGCCGCTGCAGCATTCCGGGAAGCCGGATCGGAAGGGTCACCCAGACCGTATATGCCCAGCAGCTCCTTCATGGTACTCTCTGCATATTCCTTCATCGCCGAATCTGGATGCGGGAGTGCAGAACGGGGTTGCGCGTGTGGGGGAAACCCGTACCGGTGGAGGGCTTGCGAAAATGCCGCAAAAGCCGCACTCGATGTAGGCGGAGGGTGCGATAGAGAAGGCGCCCCGACGCCGGGCGCTGGCGATGACGACGCCGAGGATGACTGACCACCTTCTTCGGCTCCCATCGACTCCTCCCTTCCGCTAACCATCCTCACCGGTGGATAAAGACACTTCCTCCTGCTGGAGCTGGACTTACCGGACGAAAGGTCCAGACCTCCACCCACGCCTTCAGCTCCGCTACCGCTGCTGTAACTCCCCCTACCCATTCCATCATCGTCTTCCTCGTCCTCGTCGAACTCTTCTTCATCCTCTTCCAGTTCCTCCTCTTCATCCTCCTCTCCACCCATTTTTCTCATAAGGCTGAGGTCCAGGGGCATACCGTGTCCTCCCGCGGTCATCTTTCCCCTGCCTTCTTCCACCTCATCCTCTCTTTCGTAATCTTCCTCCTCCTCATCATCATCTTCCTCCTCTTCGTATACAATGTTCCTAGGTTTGAAATTCTTCCGTTTGTTACGCGAGGGTGCTTGTGAGGAGGCAGCTGACACCGTCATTGACGCTGAGGCGCCCACCTGCATAAGGCTCGTGGTGGTGTCCTCGCTTACGGTTAGATCTTCCTCTTCGTCTTCCTCTTCGCCCATTTCCTCATCATCCTCGTCTTCATCGCCGCCTTCCGGATCCCTTCCGGTAGACGCCGCTTCTCCGACGTCATCCTCCACTCCGTGGGGCTCTACCGACACCCCCGCCGTCATCACCTCGCCTTCTTCAGCGCCCTGGGACACCGCCCTCTCCGCTTCGAATTCTGTCCTCCCTCCTTCTTCCGCTGGACGAGGGATTCCATTCTCCAGCATCCCTGCGGGAATAATGGAAATATCACCGGAGTGAATCATGGGTAAAAGTATAGGAAACTTTGCGACGAAAAACGAAGCGCGGTCATAGGGTTTCAAGCTGATTACAGTACGAATTAACGCGATTCTCTAAAATAAAAATTATTACTTTCTATTCTCACAGTTGATGATACTTAAGAAAAGATAGAAAAATAAAATAGCCTAGGATAATTTAGAGAAATTTATTTCCGGGGTTTCTTACGAACGCGTTGTTTTTCGAAATATTTTACACTCGTTCTTAATATCACTGGAATGAAAAAAAAGGTATTAGCGAAGGTTAATTCAATATATACTTTTTCAAAAAATATTAACTTTGGAAATATTTAACGCTAGCGTTGTTAATTTCAATCACGTATTGATACACACACGATTATTATTCCTTGATATATGAGAACTCTTCAGAAAATTTTATGAAATTGTAATTCAATGATAAAACTTAACAATAAAACGAACTTGTTTCCTATGACCACTTTTCAAAACTAATGAGCGAAACGGTGGCGTAGCTTTCAAAAAGGCGCGAAATACTTCAGAACGACCAAGTGATAGAAAACCCTCCTCTGATAAACAAACACTACAGGACAACCAACAGATCACGCGATTTGAGGAGAGTAGAAAATTCTGGATTTTAGTGAAAGAAAAATAAGAGTCTTTGTGCGGCAAAATGCGGAGGAACCACAGTCCTCCCCTTTGTGGGGGCGTGGATCGGGCGAGGATTCCACTCAGCGGCAACAACCTCAACAAAAAACGGGTATCCCTCCACCTCCGCACCTATCACATTCCCGGAAACCCCCAAAAAGGGGTCACCCACGCACACACTCACGCTCCCACTCACACATGCACCGATCCGAGTCCCTCGGGCATCTCAACCACACACACTCAAGAACGCCGATCTCTACAGTCGGCGTGAGAAAAACGCGAAGATTTTCCCCGCTGCTGCTCCTTGTATCTTTTCTACGACAGTCCCGACTTCGAGACCCGGGCACTATCGTAAACTCCCTCCTCTCCGGCCGTTCTCAACACACGCTCTCTCTCTCTCTCTCAGCCTCAGGACACTTCCACAGTTCTGTGCATTCGAGAAAGTCTCGCGAGCGAATGATTCAGCCCGAGAACTGCAGAATCGCACGGGTTGGGAAAAAATTACGGAAAGGGGAAAGGAGAGGGGGTAATGGTACCAGGGTGGAGTTTTAGGTAGGTGGAGAGAAGAAGGGAGCTGAGTGCATAGGTGTGCACGGGGGTTGGGGGTTGCAGTGGCGGAGGGTTGAAGGGCGGGGTTGGGGTGGGAAATCCGACGCATTCGAGGGAACCGAAAAGAATCTTTCGCCCATCCGCGGAAGCAGAATATAGCTCGGTACCCTTTGCACACGGCTTCTCCCCCCGAATGCAACCCCTTCTTGAAAAAAGCAGCCCCGCTCCCTCTCCCCTACCGCCGCCACACCCTTCCGGAGAGTTGCCCTGAACGCACCACTGGGACCCGTAAAAAAACGCATCTTTCGTCTTCCCCTTCGGAGGACCTCACCCTCTTCTTTACCTGAGCCGGGGCGGTTCCCATGGCCGTGTATCCGAGCACATTTTCGAGAGGATAAGAGCTTCCCCTCCTTCCTCCTCCCCTCTCATCTTCACCATCACCCCTTTTCATTCCGAAAAAAAGGGTTCCCCGAGCGACCACGTGTTGCACAGCAACGCCCTTTCATAATGCCCGGAAGCGCTGTGTCCCCCCAAGATGCGCGGATAATATCACTTATTACGCGAGTATCTATTTCCTAGGACGTCTTCGGAGGGAGGAAATAACGGAAATTATTCCCTTTATTGCCAAAAAGTAATTTAATATCTCTAAATTACATCGTGGGAGCCCGTAATGCGCACTATCCTGCGTCGTTCGGAAGATGATTTTCCGCGCGAGGAATGGCGCTAATGACGGAATGTGGGGCGCGCATGCAAATGCGTGGAAATCTAAAGTTTTGTATGATTACCGATCGGGGGCATGAAGCGAATCGGGCGGAGGAGTCTGCATCGGTCCGTGGCATATTGGCATCGCCAATGGAAAATCGTTCGATACTGTATTCGCGTATTCCACGCTCCCTGAGGCGGGAAACGGCAGTTGCGAGAGGAATTTCAAAACACCGACTGGTTTTTGGATCTGAAACGCATCGCCCATTCCACTGGAGCGAAACTCACGAATCTTCTCCATGCTTATCCTTCCAAAAAGAGGGGCTTTGACTAAAGCTTCTCGTCTTTCGTTGAATCCATTCTGCATTATGCTGGAAGATCCGACGTTTCAATGGAGTTAAGAATGTAGCAACTGAGGATGTCAGGGAAATAATATATTTTCTTTATATTTTCCAGTCTTTTTAATTTTCCGTTCTGGTTGCAATGGTGCGTGGTAGCAGAATAGCATGATGAAAATAAGCATGAACGCTACATGTTTAAAATGTGCTACGGTCGCGCCTAAAGGACATAGGGAGTAGTATACAAAGTCTCTGTATTAACTGTAGTATTTTCACTAAAGGAGAACAGATTTTATCTTCTTCACAGAGAATTTTTTGCAAAGTAGTAATAAATCTTATGCAAAAATAGTGTTTCCGACACAGAGAATTTCCACGGATAGTTTAGCCTCTATTGATTCTAAAAGAGAATCCCTATTATATCCCCATGAATAAAGACTATTATTATTATTGTTGATTCAATAAAGTTTAGTAATGTATGGATGAAAAGCTATTTCAGTTCTTTATTCTCCTGAACAGGAATTGTATCAAAACGTGAACAGCTATTAATCATTTGCTGAAACAGAAATGAATTTTACGGTAATATAGAATTTATTTACAAAAGGATCGCAGCGGAGTGGAAAATATATTGTGAAATTAAAATATGACTAACAATTTAATATACACAGGACATTCTTTTGAGAAAATGAATACTAGAATTTAATTTGAAACTCGATTACTAGTTAAAATTACAAGTGCTAGGTAAAACAATACCATACATTATAATCATTTCAAGAAATTTTAAAAGTATATCGTAGGTTAAAGTAATGGATAATTTTACATGCTTATTATTGCGTCACGATTACCAAAAATGGCAAAGAAAACGAGCAAAATCCTCCAGATGGCTTATGAACACTAAAGGGGACAGTTAAATTCTGAAGCGAACGATTCATACGACCTATCCTTTAGAGCCCTATTTAGGCTCCCAGAATGCATATGTGGTTTGATACCAGTCTCCTAAGCGAGCTCATTTTAATTCTCAAAGAGCCCTGAGATCGTTTTGAAGGCGAGACTGAGAAAACCTTAAACCCCTTCCGAACGACTGGTAGTTTATGCAGCGCCATTTACGCTTCCGTCTTATACTCCGGCGAGGCTCGCGAATAGATAAGCTTTATCAGTCACTTCCTCCTCCTCCATCTTCCCCACCCGCTGCAGACTAATCCCCACACTTAACCCGAGCACACGGAGAAACACCGAATGAGAATGTGCCCCGTTGCACGTGTGTTACGGATCTCCGAAGCCACTCCTTTCCTCTCTCCATTCACCCGCGTATTTTCGTATCCTCTCTCTCCACACCCAAGACAACCCGGCGACGGTTCACACGACGCCCAATTAATTACTTCGCAACGAACACCCTATTCGGGTAGAAAAACCTACCCGCTCCACTTTACCATTCCCTACGCCCTGTACCTCACCCCTCGCAGCCTCACTAAAGACCCGTTTACCTGGAGAACACGGGGAGGTAACCCTCATCTCTCTCTACACTGGGACCTCCTTGGCTCACGGGTGTCCGTGCATCCAGCTGTGTCGAATTGTCCCTCACATCCTTGCCTCAGTCCCTGAGCACATATGAACGGTGAAGGAAACCCTCGAAAGTATTTTCCTTTTTTCATTTTTTATCGGAAAAATCCTACAGCGGACAAAATGGGTATATATCCGTCATTGGAAAGATAAATCGCTTCCTCGGATGCATTAACGCGTGGGAGAGGCTTTATAGACGTTCTTCGGGGAAACGACTGAGGGTTTGGCGACGATTTTTATGTATTGAGTTTACGTGGGTTTTAAAGAACGCCGGAAAGCTTTTATCCCGCGTGAAATCATTGAAATGTAGATTTACGGTTTTCTCGCTTCTCNATTTTGAATTTATGGTATGAAACATTTCGATTGTTGCAGCAAATTCTGAACAAATAATATTTTTTATAAATTTAAGTATCCGCGAGTAAAATTTTCAGGAAAGAGAGAGTGGGAGAGAAAAAACTTGGAAAGGCAACAAGATTTTAAACAAATATTTCACAAAGTTGTTTCTGGATATCCATCCGAAGTACTGCATCCATATGACACAAACTGTCTGAGCACATTGGGTATTTAACTGCAAAATTGAATACCTGTGACCAACTACACGCTTATTTCATATATCATACATATGTCTTATACATACTTCATGATTGCATTTTTTTAAATCTTATTTATTTTATTTAGGATGATTGCTGAAAAACGCTGAAGTTGCTAGAAATGAATACTGTCTCATAATTGATACTCAAGAAGCGAAAATAGTAAGTAGATATAGGTAAAAAATACAGGCTCCTCAATTAAACTAATACACCATGCGCTCCTTAACAAAGGTTCAACGATGGGTAAAGCGATTTGTCGAAAATTTCCTTAAATAATTCATAAAAGTTAAATAAGTAAATTTTTTTATGAAAACCATGCATAAACGATCCCAGTAAGGCCTACGAAAGTGTATTAAAAGTTCTGTTTACAGAAAAATATTTTGTTTAAATTTCGGTAGCGGACACAGAAGACGAAATAATCCTTTGCGCAAAAATTTTAGAGATATTGTAGGGAATGAGAACGTAATGTGTTTGACAACGGCAGCAAATTCGAAACCGCAATTAGGAAAGCATGTCCACGCCGTTTATTCAAAAATCCCATATTTCGCCTTTTCCCCTTTCCGACTCTCTCGCGATTATTTCCAGCGGAGGCGTGGGAAGAAAACTTATTTGCATACCCTTACGAGCGCCCTTATCGCTCCGAGACTCTAAAATAGCGACAATCTGTTTCAATAGCACCTCTGGTAACCCTCAACTCCCTTCTCAAGTTCGCCCTTTCTTCGGCCGCACCCACGCCCTCTGACCTACAACAAGTATCTTCTCTTCATCGCGAAGTTCTAACTTTTCCGTGTATTCACACTCCTAACACATCGTAGGCGTCTTTGCTCTTTCGCGTCGTCTTTCACTCCATTCCTTCTGCTCGATTTATTCTTACCCATTCTCCGCTAAAAAGCAGTCCCTCTTTAGAATGGGTTCTACAGAAGTGCATGCATTGAGTGTCGGCTTTAGACACATGGCTGCCCTGAGGAAGCAATTGTCTTCATCGTTGACTTTTTTTCGCCTTTCATTTGAACATTTCGGAGTCAATTGTTGTTCTTTGACAACGATGCTATTGTAAATAGACGATTTAATTGTGGTTTTTCTACTTAATCTAATCAGTCAATAGATCTATTAATAGTAACATGGAATTAAAGCTATAGCAAAAACCGGAGGACTATTGTAATTGTAGTAGTGATACGGACATGAAAAAAGTTTGACGGGACCGGGACTCAATCCTCGGACTCTATCCCGGACCCTGGTAGGTCACTCTATCCATTGAGCTATCCCACTGTAATATTTCCTTAACGTCGTTTAGACTGTTTCCGAGACCTGGGTTCGTGCCCCGGTTCCGCCGGACTTTTTTCATGTCCGTTTCTCCTTGGTAATTTTCCTAGGTGCACGCGTTATCGTGCCAAGTCACCTAAACACTTTTCCTTATAGTTGTAGGATTTCAAATGTACTTCAACAACTGAGGTCATTTCGAACATAAGTTCCCCCAACGGGAATCGAACCCGGGACCGCTTCCACCAAAGGCGAAGGCGCAGTCCTTTTGGCTACCCGGGAGTCCAGCAAAAATCATTCGTTTTCTGTTATGTGAGTGACTCTAACGGTAGTTATGTCCATGCTGACCCCGTTTAAAATTTACCTATCGTCTTGTTACTGTCATGTGGATATTATATTTTCATTTATTTTTAGTTTTAGGCATCACTATTCCATTATTACTACTTGCTTCAGTCTGAAGCCTACCCTGCTATATACGCAGGGTCAGAGAATAATTTCTACGGTCGGATTCGCGAGAATATTTGAGAAATCGAGAAAGGCTGAAGTGAACGTAGACATTCAAAGTGTACAAAGCGGAAGAATCGAGAGGAGAGAGGAAGAACTGAAGGAGTAAGTGCGAGTAATCCAATTTTATGGCGCCGTAAATGCTAAAGTGCGATTGACGAGTCGGTATCCTTCGTTTTACGGAAAAAGAGGAGTCATGGATAGATGCTGCTTAAAATACGACAAGATCTGGCACTGATGCAGTTGTTGGGATGGGTGTATACCTTGAGTGTGAAATGAAACCATCAAAGAGAAATAGCGTAGTTACATGGAAGTGCGTGAAGGTAATATCAGTATAACAACGCGATCTCTGCCTTGTTCTTCGAAGCAAAGGTATGAGTTTACATCAAAAGAAACAAGACGATTCGATCCCAAGAAAGTCGACCTTATAGCTTGACATCTAAAGTTTCGATCCCACTTTTTAACGTATAATAGTAACAATTAACCTCTATTAAAATAAAAAACATTGCGATTGCTTATTTGAGGCTTTATGTTTTCTTTACTTTAAATTTACTGCTGTAACTGCTTTGGTTACAAAAATANAAAGTAATGCATTAGTTTTTAGAAGTCTTATTTCTGGTTGAATAAAATAAAAAAGCTTCCTGGAAAAGCAGTATTAATTTCACTTTAAATTATCTAATTCGAAGTTTGTGCGATCAAAATTTTCTTCGTAACGACTAGATAATATATTAATAGTTGTGAAATTATTCTATATCCAATATATCCCAAGTAGTAAAATGTTAAGAATTATTGCTCTATATTACTATATTAATGTTTTATTGCGTGAATCATAAGAAATCTAATTATGTATGACGACCATCGCTCTCTGTAAGGTGCGCACCTGGGCGGTATCGCAGTAACTTCAAAGTGCTGCACAACGCATTTTTAATAGATCGCACGTAAATGGCTCCCTATATCATTACAAGGAAAGAAAAGAAGCGTCATAGCTATACGGTGACGCATTATTCTTCGCTAAGCGCGCGAGAAACATGTCATTCCTTTCACGAGTAACAGATATTATATGTAACTATGTTAGTAGCCCATAGAAATGGTTATGTATGCAAGTTCCACTGCCCCGATGGGTGTCTTTTTGTTTATTGAATAGAAAAATTTTTAATGAAATTCATATGATGGCAATATTTAATGACATTAAATGTGCAAAACAATCAATGAACGTCAACCAGTGTGGTAGCGACTGAGTTTTAATACTCAGTCACGAAATGTAAATAAATTATTAGTGCTAAGAAAAACCTAAAAATCAACGAAGCCATTCCATCAAAGATTACGTGTATTTTATGAAACATGAGCTCTACTTGTACGATCGCTTGTTAAAATGTATAAAATATCTCACGGGATTTCAGACGCTAACAACTTAACGATCGCCGAACAAAAGTTATTCTTCGCGAAAGAGAATACTCTCAATCTTTTTCCCATTTATTCTTTTCCTCGCCTTTTATTCTTCCCCAGCTGCCTTATCTGTTCGTCTGGCAAGGAATCAAAAAAGTCGGCCGTTTCCGCATTTTTTCCCGCTATAAAATCCGTAATCCAGCATTCCCCGTTTCTCTATAGAGCAAAGTTTTATGTCCCGCGAATACAGATTTAGAACTTTGAAGAGTGCCATAAAAGATTAAATACAGGCGGTCCCGAATTTCTGATCAGATTTCGGAGGAAAATCACAAAAGGCAAAGCCCGTAAAAATTTGCATGAAAACTCTAGCAGACAAATTCTATGCTTTAGATGAGAAGTTTCTCTTTTGTTGTAGGCGTTTTTACATACGAAACTCACAAGTGTGTCCTCCTAATATTCTCATTGAATATTTAGTACCAACTACCGAGAAAACATGAAATAAATCGTCAATGTATTCTAAAGAACAAATTACATTTCAAGTGGGTGTACATTTTAACAGAATCATATCCTGTCATTAAATAGATTCACTTCATATTCCAATTGCTCCAGCAGGACGTTAGTAATACACACGGGAAGGCTTTTAAGATATAAAAAACAAAAAAATCGCAAGAAAGAACATGTGGACATTCTCACGGATACGTTATAAAAATAAGCGAAACGATTTAAGTTAAATTTACCTTGAGAATATCATTTTTATATTACTTAAATTACATCCGGTTTCATAGTATCTTCCAGAAGACAAATTTCTAATTAAATACAACTAAGATATTTTTGTGCAGTTTAAACATGTTTAAGCATGTAAAATTATATTTTTGGGTTGAAACCAGAAATGGAATTCATCTACTTACGCAGCCTGCAGGATGTATATGCAGCCTGAATTTCTCATGTAAGAACTCATATTACACAGTAGCTTAGGCTCTTTGAGCAAACGAGCACCATGCCAACAGATAATCAGTATGATTTGTTCTATTGCCTTCAAGTTACAGACACGACTCAAACGACTTCTATTTTCTTAGCGACGGTGAGCGAATTGTTCATTGAATACTGGCAGACAATGTGAGTGTGTGTGTGCGAATCAGGATACATTGGTTGAAATACTAGACATATTGATTGGGAATCAGGATATATTGATAGGGATTCAGAGTGGGGATACTTTCAGTGATTCAGCTCAGCTTCGAATGGTTATGGGCGGAATTGCAAGAGGCACCGAGCAGTCCCATTTATCATCTAGGAATTCTCTCTACCGTCGTAGTTCCGCCCGCAACCAATCCAAATAGAGAGAATTCCTAGACAATATATGTGACTACTCGGTTCCTCAACTTCGATCCTTGTCATGATCTCACCGCGGATTCACGCATCAATTAGCTCGTCATCGGCATAAATTTACGACCACGAATCATTCGGATGATTGAACGAAGCCTTTGGATTTCGCATCTTTCCCGCGAATTTAGAAGGGAAAGGAAGGGGTGAGAAAGATAAGGAAGGCGATAAGGGAAAGGGGTGGGAGAGCGGTGGGAAGGGCGGCGGCGATTGTCGGCGACGCGTGCGAGAATAAACGACAAGGGGCACGCGAACCAGAGAAGAGATACACGATGGGGTCGTGATTCACGTTAAGGGCGTGTGGGAGTTTAAAGGGGAGATCGGGGAAAAGAGGGAATCGATACTCTGGCGAAAGGGAGGACTGATTCGGGCGAAGTCGGCAAGTTCGCAGACGTGCGAAACAAAGACGTTAAGGCATTGGAAGTATTGGGGAGTTGGCGGGGACAGACAGTTGGACAGGATAATGAGGTGTTAAAGATGACAAATGGGTGGTTGTGCCCATTTCTGATCATTGGAGGACTATTGTGTCAGTGGGAGAAGATAGTTGACGTGAGAGATCTAGGAGGAGAGGAACGACGTTCCAAACTTAGGGGATCGTAAAAAATGCTTTTCCGGGAAGCTTTTTTATTTTATTCAACCAGAAATAAGACTTCTAAAAACTAATGCATTACTTTCACTTTAAAACTAACTTCGAATTAGATAATTTAAAGTGAAATTAATGCATTAGTTTTTAGAAGTCTTATTTCTGGTTGAATAAAATAAAAAAGCTTCCTGGAAAAGCAGTATTAATTTCACTTTAAATTATCTAATTCGAAGTTTGTGCGATCAAAATTTTCTTCGTAACGTTTCACCCTCTTACATTACGAAGGAGTTTAGAATAACAATTCAGTAGAATAATTATGGGATATTTAAATCTACGAGTAGAAAGTAAAAATGGGAGTTCAAACATTCATCTCTAGTGGTAAAGTCATTATGCTTTACAGGAGTAAAGGGTTTTTTTCCAGGAGTGGCTTAAATTACATCGCGATCAACTTTGATGCTAATGTTTACACCAGACACCTAAGACAACTGGGATTTGGATTTTCTAAAATCATACAAACCTGACGAATATTTATAAACGCTTCTCCCATTTCAATTGGTGTTTTGTATTACGGAAAAACCTAAAGGTCTAACAAAAAAAAACCAGTACAAATGCTACAAGGGGCTCAGTTACGGAAAAACTTGATAATGGATTTTGATGGAGGTTTTATTTTAATTAATCAGAACTTGATAGTTCTTGTTTTTGATTTTCTGTAAGGGGCACAGAAGAAAAATATAATATATAAATGTGAAAGCATCGATATTGGCCAACATGCAATTCACGACAAAGAATTTCCCTCTATGCCTACGATGAAATCTAAATGCTTTTGCGAAAAGCGACTTTTTTCTGCATTTTTGAGCCATAGTTAAGAAAAGTCGCGACAATAGTAAGTAAATGCTCAAATTCTTGCAGTTGAAGTGCTTCCCGGACCTTTAACACGATATATATTTATATTCTCGTCTGAGTTGATGTTACATTTTCTACTTTGAAAATAGTGCGATCCGTAAATTTAGGGATGAATCGAAACTATGCACGAACATCAGTCATAGTTTACAGCGCACAAAGGGAAACGAAAGGATACGGATGCAACTCAATGAAACTACGATGAAAGAGCTAGGGATAAGGAGGCGAAGAATATCAGAGGGAAGAAGAGAGAAAAACGCCACGTAGAGGAAAAAGCGAAAGAGGATTTATGCGTGCCTATGGTGCGACAGGAATGCCAACTTGGCGGACAATCGTCTCACACCTGGCCGTTTCCAGAGAGAAGACGGAAATACCCCTTCCATTTCCCTTTCGTCCCATTTGACGCCCCATTCGCCCTCCTCTCCATTCCCTTATAACATTCGCCCACTCCCACTGCCATTACCGCCTTCTCACCACACCATCAAAAGAGCCTTTAGCGCGGAAAACACGGCCTTTCGACGTTTTTCGAGACTATACAATTAAGCCGCTGACTTAATAAAATTCGAAAAGGAACCTCCTTTTATACTTCTTCGCTTTATAGAACTGCGTGACCGAGTTGAAAATGAAGGCCCGATCGTGAAGAGCGTAACTCCGAAAGGAATTCTACTCAAAACTTCCATTCTCCGAGTTTTATTTATATCTCGCGTTGCGTTTTTTTCCCGCTGCACTAAACAATTACCACTTAACACATCTATTCTAAAAGGAATATCAAAAACCGGGACAATAAAGCACGCGGTCTATTACTCGAAATCTTCTGTTTCTTACGCATGAATTCTGGAGGGTTTTTTCTTCACGGCGTTTTGCAGTTAAGGGAGTCATCCTTGACGTCAGCCAAGGAATAGGAGAAACATTTTTAGCCTACTCAAGGAAATCCTTCGCTTATTACCTGTTTTTTCCTACATAATAATGAATGCGCAGTAAAATACGATGCCAAGGAATTTATATGTTATTGTGAAAACTTTAATGTCTGCGCTAAAGAAGAGAAACGCGGCGATTTCTGTCGGAATAAATTTAAAATTCGCCCTTATAACGAGCGTGAAATAAAATGATTCACTAGATCTACATCTCGGGAATTTTTCCGAGAACTCTTAAATCAGAGCGGAGTTTAATTACATCCGCGAAGAGTTGGATATTCTAGAATGAAATGTTATGAATGGAGATACGATTATTTACGGAGGAAGACGTAAACTGTTTTATAGGACAGGAAGATTTTTTTATAATTCAGCAAATTTTATCTCGGTTCTCTAAAGTAACGAGATTAAGATATAATCAGATCTTAACGGTTAACAAAATCATTATGAAAATATACCATTCGGGTCTTAGCGTAATAATCACGAAAAATGTATGCAATGAAATACGTTCGTGATTTTTATCTTTGGGCTATATTACATGTTAAGAAGTATTATTAAGGCGGTGATAATATTGCAGTCTATTATGATGCAGATTAGTTATTTGATCTAGATCAATTTTAAGGTAAAGGTCAAACTAAAACTTTAATTAGAGTAGCTTTGTGGATTGTAGTAAATCTTCTAGTTTAGGATAAAGAACTATTTACATATGTTTCATGGATGGAATTGCAACATTCCCACAGATTTATCAGTAATAATACATTGATAAATTTCTGCGCTCAAAAAATCCTATAACGTTGCTGACAGCATATCTAAGTAAATGGAACATTTTAAATTTCCCTTGGTACAGGGTAAAGACAGATGTGTGCTTCACTTACTTTTGTCTTCGTCCTATTAATGACTATTATTAATGAATCATACGAAAGCCACTGAGGTATGAAAGATGCTGATTAATGGCATTTATTTTAGTCACTCCTTATTTTGAATGCGTTGTTAAGTATTATTCTTTGGGTCATTGTGTTGCACTAACATGAATTCTTTCCATTCATAGCAATTTGGATCATTCTCAGGAAAGGAAGTTCAAACTATCTCATTCCTCATTTTGCCCGATCACCTCATCTCCTCCTCCAACATTTTTGTGGTTCATGATGGAGTGGATGAGTATGAGACCGGTTTTAGGGTAGAAGACTACAAACAAGAATCTTATAACACATTGGAAATAATATTGTGAAAGCATTTATATTCTCTACATTTATTGTTTGACTATTCACCTTTTTGTATAATTTAAAATACTGAACATTCAGTCTAACCATTCTTATTCCTCAAATGTCGTGCCATCCTTAACATAATTGATCTCGCTGGAATATTTTATTCGCTTTTGTCATGAAACCAATAAATAATAATATGATCGCGGAATTACATTAAATTAATCTGTAACCTCAAATTACAACGACAGAATGATAATTAAGGTTAATTAAAGAGTAAGTCGACATATCATTATTAGAAGAATTCTTACCCGAATCGTGAAGAGGAGCGCCGTGGGGCTGTAGAGCGCCGCCCCCGCCCTCCGCCCCCCGCCCCACCTGCATAGCAAGGGGCGTCGAAGGGGTGGAACCGAGCGTCACGACGGAGGCGGCGACGGCGGCTAAGAGAGGGCCCGAGTGGTGCTGGTGGAGGGCAGTTGGCGAGGAAGAGGACATTGAGACGGATTGAGGCGTGCCGCCCCCACGCCCCCCTATCCACCCCTCCACCCCCGCCGCTGCGCCGACCACCCCACTTGTCAACAAGGTCTCCACGTCGCCATCTGACTGCAATTAAATAAATAATTAATCGATAACAATATGTTTACGATTTAAAAAGTTTCTTATAGTCTACCAGAAAACGTTCGACTTGCAGAAAATATACTTGAGGCTACTTTTCCATTTACATAAATTAAATAAATGTGGGATAGTTCTATGAGATAGATATAGGAGATATGATATGATAGTTTACTTTTGTTAATTATTTTGTATTATTTTATCAATCATTTTTATAGTTATACGAACAACTTTTGAAATTTTATTTATTAGTTTATTTTTAAAACATACAATAGAAATAAAATTCTTTCATAAGAACTTGACATTAAAAGTACGGCTTCATGGTAGTTTTGAAGCTGTACCCAAGAAAACAGGAGGGAAGAAATATCACAGGTGTAATATATAAGAAGAAAACCATAGTAGAAAGTTTGATAGAACACTTAGTAAATTCGAATTAGTACTTCGTATTTGGGCAAAAAGACTCACATGCATTTCTTGTAAATACACAATTATCCTTTTTGCGTATTTATTCAATTGAAACGAATAAATTCGACCAAAGATAACAAATTCACATACCATGTACCTGGTATGGAAATCAGATTCGAGAGCATTTCATGTAAATGCCAACTATAATAACTGCGGGAATTAATGAATTAATCGAACGAAGGGTAAGGTACCGCCGAAGCTAACTAGATGGCGTTTCTGCCACAGATCCGACAGTTTGAAAATATATCTTAGAAACGTCTGATCATCAAAGCGATATACTAAGGAAACAACCGATAACTATAACAGGAGAGACAAAAGTGTGATAGGAAGTTGTTCAGAATAGGGAGCGACTCAAAAAAATTTCGGAAGCGACAGGAATCCTTTATTATAGAATATATACGCATCTTTAGAAAAAGAAAGCCTTCTAGTAGTATGATGATGGGTTATGTTATACAGTGAAACTAAAAAAAATAAATATTGTAATCTCCAGTGACAAAAACACACTTTTTCATAGAGTTACCTAATCGTGTTGAGGCTTAGTATGGAGACACGAGAGAAGAGCACCCCCACACGTTTCCCAAAAATCATGATGAAACGAAACGTAACGAAAAACGAATTTACCTTTCCACTTGAACCATGTTTTCCCGATCTACGTCCCGATGCTAATGGACTGCGTAGGCGGAGAAATGGGAAAAGGAGATATCGTCATGTCTCATCGACTTCCTGCGCGAAATAGCAGACCCATATGCGGAGCGTTCACGCTCACGAATTTTCGATTATTCCCCTCGCCAAATACGAAAGGCGAAGCGGAGATATCTAGGATAGCGACTCGAAATGGCAACTCTCCGTCACCTTAAAAAACTTCGGCGAGGCAATTTGAGTATGCGTACTCTGGTAATGACGGAAGGGTATGAGGTAAGGAGGATTTGAGCTTATGGGAGGACCTTATGAAACATGACGGGGAAGAGGTATGGAAGGATGAGGCGTGCCCGAAAAGGTTAGGAGGGTGATTTCTGGGGTAACGAGTGTGGGGTGAACTCGCGGGGGGTTGGAACAAAGGAGGAGGTGTGGCGCGGAATGAGGTATTTTCACCTGAATGAGAAGGCGGTAGCATTAGGTTAAGATGGAGTGGGGAGCGGGGCGTGGGCACGCGTGCGCTGCTCGGCTGGTGCCACGCTTAAGAATTCAGCCGCACCAGAGCGTGCCATTGTCTCCGCCCGCCGTCGCCGGCGCTCCCTTCTGGAGGAGGTGACGGCGAACAATTTGAAGATTCCCAACATGGCTTTCACGGGCATGTGCCTTGACGTCATAAAGTCCGTTTAAGGGAGGGAAAATGATGGCTTTCCATCGGGAGACTAAGAGCGATTGGAAAGACCCAAAGAAGAGGTGAGATAGTTATTTGGACTATTGTGCGTTCTTTGAATGGCTTGTCCCGCCTCCATGGAACTGCTATTGATTTGAAAATCCCATTTCCAAACTGCAATGTCACGGGAGCTTTGTATGATGGTCTAATGGAATGTGGAGAATGTGGAAGGAATTAAACTGTTGGAGGCATATAATTAGCTGCGTTTTCTTATTATGAGGACCGAATATTGATTCCCAGATTCCCATTAGCGAACCTCTTTTATATTTCTAGTTAGTAAAGTAGGTTATGCTATATCCGTAAGATCTACCGTACTTTGTATATCCGTAAAATCCACTGAATATTTCATGGAAATAGTGTTACTTTACTTTTTATCGGAGCCTCGACAGCTAGGGTTATTTGTAGATATAATAATGAATTAATTTGATATTTGGAGATAAGAAAATCTTATTGAAGGGTAGTCTATTGATGGCCGTTTCTATAGCAGTTTTGATGTCATCATCTTAAGATTTGATTAGTTTCTGATAAAATTGAAATAAGTTGGATTATGAAAGTAAAGTTTGTTTAATTTCCGGAGTGGTATACTCAAGATACGACAAGAATATAAATTCTGAAACACTTCCTCTAAGCTGGATTGAGATAACAATTATGAAGAAACCATCATTTCGAAAAAATAGCTCTTTGTGGTTCCTTGTTTCGAAACGTCTCCTCTATTATTTCCTACGTGGCAGACAACGCAACGACACTTTTGTAGCTCACAGACCTCTGAAGAAATTCCAACATATCCTTACCCCACAAAAAATATGCTAATATAATAGGAGATTCCGTAGCTTCACGCGATAAAATAAATATGTATACTGGTGTCACTCCGAAGGTACGTCAAGACTCGATTGGCATTATGGAGGGGAAGGGAGAAAAGGAAGCTGATATAATGAGAGCTGAATACAAATAGATACTCTGCCGTATTGAATGGAGAAAGGATTGAGAATGAGTTAGTAACGCGAATAATACAAAAACGGGAATGGAGTAGAGGCATGGACGAGTATAGATATGCAGCGAAGAGATAAAAAAAAATATAAATGAAAACCTCAGTTAACGGGCTGCATTTTCAACGACCTATCCCTGTTGCTGACGTTTTGACTTACTAACGGTCCATACTTCTGATATCGGTCTAAAAATACCACACAAATTACCTTTCATCGGGCCAAAAGAGATTTAGAATGGGTATGGCGGGAAAATGAATTCCTTAATTGGCTGGAAATTTAATCTAGTTTCCTTACTTTTTGACGGCAGGCGATAGACATACATTGCGAGGTGCACGCATAATATATGTTTTAAGAGAGTTTATTTTTACTTTGTTGAGAATGGGAAACCTAAGATTTTATCTTTTTCATTTTAACGATTTTCATCTTCTATCCAGAATAATTTAGTTCATAACACATTTATCGAAACAATTCTTAAGAAAACGTGCTTTTCCTTGGCTGATGTTCTTAGCATTTTGCAGTTATATTTTATTTCTCAGCCTGAGAACATTCCTCATTGAAGTTTCCCGTGAATGATGATTCGGGCGAAATCCTTTTCAGTTAATGGCTAAAAGCATTTTGTCTAAGAAGTCCGGAGATGTTATAAAATAATACCCCGACCCAGCATTGTTGTCTCATATGGGGGATTGAGGGAAAAAGAGACGATCGAAAGGACATAAGAAAGAATTGAAGAATAAGTAGTATTAGAAATTTAGATAAGAAAGGAGACAAGGATAAATTATAAAATTTACAATTGGCTAAGAAATAAATGGAAATATAGACAAGATAGGTGATAGCAATGGAAAATGGTTAGAATTACAAAAAAGAAAGATGGAGCGATAAATACGGGGAAGGGGGAATAGGTAAGAGTAATAAAAAAGATAAGAAAGATAAAGCAAGAGGTAGAGAACGAGGGAAATAGAGGAAGGAGGGTAAGAGAGAATATAGAGTGAGGAGACGACACGTGGTAGGGTGAGTGGAGTGGGGGAGGCATACGTGTAAGGACGCAAAGTCACGATATGGGAGTGCCTCGTAATGTTTATGGATCTGCCTCACCCACCCGAGGAAGACGCGATCGCGCTTTCGTACATTTTCTGTCTCTTTTCGGACTCCATTGAATTCGGTGACAATTGAATATCGACACGCGCACTTTTTCTGCCTCCCTTCCTTCTCGACCTTCTTCCATCTTTCACAAACCCAAAATGGGCGTCCCCTTTTCCCTTCCACACATTAAAACCGGGCGACGCCTTTACAATTCAAATTTCGTAATTTTTTCCTTTACGGTCGCGAGCAGCGTATTTCGCGTTTGGGGTCGAATGCGGCTTAGGAAGTGGTTGAATGGGGATGGACGGCACCGTACGATGGGCCCTATATGAGGGAATCTGTATATAGAAGAACCAATGGTTAGACGTGGTTTTTTAGATTGCCCTTCCTTAATAAGGTTTAGCCGCGGCGCTTGAGGAATATAAAGGTGGTTATGATTGGCGCCCTTGGGTCTTGAATCTCAAACAGT
Source organism: Ladona fulva (assembly GCA_000376725.2). Classification (NCBI taxonomy): domain Eukaryota; kingdom Metazoa; phylum Arthropoda; class Insecta; order Odonata; family Libellulidae; genus Ladona; species Ladona fulva. Next base: position 2,196,630 of record KZ308122.1, on the reverse strand, counting down.
CGGAGATCTGCTTAAGTGGGCTGTAATGGAGAAGTCATTTCCTCTCCGGCGTACCAAAATAGAACCAAGCGCATTAAATATTCTTTGTTGATATTGCTAGTGAAATTAAACGCCGAGTGCTTCGGAGATGGAGGACCTTTTGGACGACTGCCGTTGGTGCTCTGGTGGCGAGAGTCGGTTATATTTCAGACAGTGGATTCAATTGGAAAGCTTTCGAGATTTTTCTATTTCGATCGTGCAATGCCGCGGGAATGATCTCTAAGACAATAATTTAAAAGAAACTACATTTGATTTTAGATGTTAAATTTCAGGGCAGATTTTTATCATCGCTTCACGAACCGTATAACATGTTCTTGCCAGCCGGGTGTGCCCTGAGGCATGTAAGTTCTCCGCCCCCATGCCTATAAAAGATGAAGCAATTTTCAGCCTGGAGATGTGCCTCGCTATAATTTCTACTTGTTCATCCACGAGGGCTTGGAAGCCATAGAATTTGTAACAATTAATAAGAAGAATAGGAATGGGAGCAAATATCTCACGTCAAATTCCAACCGAGAGGAATTCTGCACCGTAAACTAACTAGGAAATAAATTGAATTTCTAGATCTCAGGAGATGAAAAGTCTTAGATATGCCAGGTAATTGTTGCGCTTCCTTTGTTGACCAAAATAAATGCCTCTTTCCGAATCTAGAAGTAATTTGTCAACTTCGTTGATCAACACCAGAAATCGTATTCTCTTGCAATGGAGTTAAATCTTAGGCCCAGTACAGCAAGTCTTGCATTGTAAAGAAGTCACCTACTCTCTTATCTCAGTAAACTGAGTGATTAATACAAAGAAGTCAGCATTAATGCAGGGAAATCAGTATCGAAAGCAGTCTTTCCATTGAGTTGATGGATTTCTCTATATAAAATCAGGCACAAGTATCCATATCTTGAAAATAGTCGACATTCTTCAATAAACCTGTCTTCATTGCAAAAAATGGAGGGAGTATGGAGGGAGGGGGCTAATTGTACATTTGCAAAATAATGTTAACAATAGCTTAAATAACTTCCGTGTATACTGCAGCCTACGTCATTTTCCACAAAACGCGTAGTCACAGAAAATGTTTTCTAGTAAATCTACAAAAAACAACTACAATTCTTATAATAATCTGTTTTTATATTCGTATTTTTTCTCTACTTAAAATTCCGTCAAGAGGTTGATGGATGAATTTAGATACCTCCATGAATTCTTAACCTCGATTAAGGAATACAATGCGAACGGCGTCAAAAAGGATTTCTTCCGTCGCGCGTCGAACCGCCGAAAGGTAAGGAAACCGTTGTACTGGAGAGGGTCTTCCTTATTGGATTCAGCGCGCGAATGCCTGCGCAGGCGTGCCAGCGAGAAGCCGTGTTCCGACTCTGAAACAGAACGATAATGGACGAGAATACGACTTTACCAAATATTTCGATTAATGGAAGGCGGCGGAGACGAAGTCGCGGTATTCTGCGTCTGTCGGATCGTATTTAACGTTTTTATTTCATCTCATTGTCCATCTTATCCATTTTGATGATGCGAGGTGACACAAGATTAACATATGAAAAATATGTTCGGCTTAGCAACATTAAAGATGAAATGCTTCAAATAACTCTAAAGGTCAGTCTATGCAATAAAATACGGATCAAATGATACAATGAAATGTCGCTTGACTAATAAAATTACTTTAAAAGGCCGATTACAGTTGGAATGGGTACTTGATGCAAAGTAATGGCTAGGGATTACATACTGGATGGACATAAAGCTTGGCATAAAAATTGCTACATTCAATTCCGGGTTCTTACAAATCTAATAAAGTGAATTTATGATCTTTAGATTGTGTCAGCGGCGTTTCAATCTTTCCAGCAAATCCTGATTCATAAAATCATCTAACATTTATCTGTAAAATCTTGCAGCCACAGTTTCGTAGTAAATCATCTCATGAAGGACAACCACTCGATAAGGAGGTTTTTTATGTTTGATATCAATCTGAATTGCTTCTGTTTACACAAATAGAATCTTTGAATATACATCATGACGATATGGTGCGTCATTCCTAAATTTTGGCAGTGCCAGCCCTCTGCCAGTACTCTAAAATCCTGTCTGTGTTTGAGAAGTTCTCTCAGTCGGATAAAGGTATTGGTTAAGATGCTATGAAAAATTATGAATGACTAATATATATTATTTTAGCATTTAGAAGCCTTATTTTCATCTGAAAAGGATATTGATTTTTTCAAATCAGACCGTAACATTCAAAAGAATAATCACAAACTGAACTCTAACAAGGTTCGCGATAAAAGATAAATGCGCGAAAATTCAGCGAAGACGACAGATGTGATAGAAGAAGCGAATGCTAAGCCGAATAACCTAAATTCCTCCAAGTAAGACTTCATTTCCGATAGCCTCACTACCACTTGCAAAACGGTATTCAAAACCTACACTTGTTAGGAATAGTCAGCGAGTGGGCAGACACGAGAAGATTGTCTACCGGGATGAAACAATGGCGCCACGATGACTCGTGTTCCGACACATCGGTAACAGCCGATTCAAGAAGTCGAACTTGTCGAATGGGGCGGAGCTGTTGAATGGGACGAAGAGATTGCGCGCGATGATTCTTGCGGGAGACCCGAGCATACGGAGGCGCTAAGACTACCAGAACTGGTTGCAGAGAATGTGGAGTTTAAGACGAAATGGTGGATTCCGGTGAATTAGCAACGGGTGAGAAATAAATCAAATGTCGTAACTCGTATTCTTCGCACAATTTGCGTATCTATGGAAAGAGAAGTGAAGGGAGGAGGCGATAGAACAGGAATGCAAAAATGGGCTGTGTGCCAAGTGGAGGATGGCACCTGCGTTGAGGAGGACGAAGTCATTGTGGTCGAGAGGGTCGGGTGGGGGAGGATTTCGAGAAAGGGAAGGAGAGGGCAAGAGAAGATATGAAAAGTTATAAAGGGGAGAGGGCTTTTGATGGCTCGCATAGCGACCTTAAGGGAGGACGATGAAGAATGAGAAAGATACAAAGTGGCCAGGAGGGGGTGCTAGATGGGCGAAAAAGTTATAAACCTAAGAGAGTTAACAGAGGACGACGAATCCATCACCCATTGAATTTCGTGTATTCTTTTATTTATTCGCGGGACGTGCGAATACCATTCTATATTCATCGCTCCGACGTTATTTTCACGACGGATCGGAGCAGATAAGGAGACAATGGCCATAGTCTCCCTAAACACAATGCCCTTTAAAAAATCATTTTTCACACTCCTATACCATGATCCCCCAGGAATATCATTTCTGATTCCTTTTGTCATTTTATTATGAAGCCCTGTTCTTTGGATTGGTGAAAATTTTGTCATCCGCATTTTCCATTGTTAAAAGCTTTCCTTATAATCGCATACCATCGGCCGTAAAAGGTTATGGGGAATCCACCGATTGAATCGCTTCGGTATAAGTGTCGTAGAATGAATTACAAATGAGGTGTCGAATAGTGGGTGGCTTGTCCCTAGTTTATGACCCTGATTCCAAAACATGGTTCTACGATTTCGTCATTAAAATTGCAGAAAGAAGTGAGACAAAATTTTACGAGCTTTTCACCCGAGTGAAACGGAAATGCCAATATAAATTGCGAATGGCTAAACATCTGAAGCCGTGCAACTGAAAATAGTTTGGAGATATTCACTTCCTTATCAGTGAAAAAAATAACATCAGCTAGCTTCCCAGCCGAAAATAAGAATATGGTTGATATGCTAACCGAAAAGCAAGTACAAGTTTTTTTTAATCAGCCTTGATATGAAAATATCTGAAACTGTGAAAAGCTGAATGTGGCGGAGATGGAACATTTTTGTAAGAAAAAATACAGAAGGCGCGGAGGAAGACGATGAATTGTCAGGTAGAAGGTTACCATTTGTGAGCGCATCTCTGCTTCCTACAACCAACCCTATTCATCCCTTTCCACAATTTACTAATCCCTCATCTCCAGCTATCACAAACCCACTCTTCCTCAACCTCGAGTAAATCCTTAAATTAGATGCATAAATCTCTACTTCCTTGCTTAACTTCATTCTGTACCGCAGCATGAGATATGGGTTCAACATGAAATTATAATGAGAAAATATCATTTCCTTATATAGAGAAACGGGACTGTGACCCCGGAAGATAAAATTGATCCTCAAGCACAATATAACTAGATAGTTATAATGCCTTAATATTCTCTCGCCTGGAGAAAAGATAACCCTCGGGTGTGATTCCAATTGAATCTATGAGTCTTCAAACAGAAGACGAAGAGTGGAGGCGGAGAGCTGGAATGTCCTGAATAGCGCCCTAAGTAGGTCTGACCATGTGCTCCATTGAATTTACGACACGAGGCCGGAAGATTTAATCCTATCCTTTGTGGTGAATCTTTGTGTGGCAATGATCAACTCCGAATCTATTCTCTAAAACAAACATCGACTCAAAGTAATGGCCATGATTAAGCTTTATGGGCTCTCTACAAATCTAAGCTAGTTTTCATTTTGTTAATCGAATCCATTAGTGCTCTAATCCGAGTCCTTTTCAAAGTTGCTACTTGAAGGTAAATTGTAAGTTGAATGCACACCATGCGAAATTTATTTTCTATCGGAACTTAGCTGACAGTTTCAAAACTCCCAAGTTTAAATTCTGTGGAATTGGGTACTTGTGATCATATTGTATGAACACGTAGCAGTTAGGGTGGACCTTAAAAGAAATCGATCATCGCAACTTTCATCGAGATTAAAAAATTAGAAATTAATGTCAAGCTCGATGAAAATTACAATAACTTCTACGAATATGTTGCTACGTCACGCATCATCCGAAAAAAACAGTGGTATTCCTTCTGGAAATTTCCTCAATCGAAAATTGAAAAATAACGCGAAAAATTAAACGCAATCTATCCCGCGTCGAGAGATTTCGTCAAAGAAAGTTAGTTTCCTAAGTCTAAATTTTCAGGGAGCTTTGGACGAGCTGTTTTCAATTTATTTCGAGACAAGTTGTACGCTGGTTTGTCTTGTGACTCAGCCCGTTCTAGTATCTCATGGGTGACTGGCAAACTCACCGCCAATGCTGCACTGAGTGAATTTTACAGCTGTTGTCCCACAATTTACGAAGAAAATTGCCTAGTTTGCTTCTAGTTAGGGAGGGGACGATTATCTACACAGAAAAAAGAGCGAGAAATAATCTATAAATATTGGAAAAGAAAATTTCCAACGAGGCAATACAATGCTGTACCAAATCACCTCTGTAAGCCATCAATACTCATCGTCCTCTTCTTCATACACGCATGGTGGCAGATTGACAAGCGCCTCGTTTATTTTCGCCTCCTCCCGGGGACGCATTTCACCTTTCCCTATTTCCTCCCTTTTCCCTTCTATCTCCCTCCCTCTCCTATCCATATTTCTCTCCATTTTCTCCCTTTAAGCTCTCCCCACCCTCGGCGCGTTCCAAGCCTCCCTGCCAAATGTGTTCTCCTCCTCTTGCCCACAATGGCCATTCCTTTGGCAACCGCATTAAGAGTTTTAAGAGACGCTAACTCTCCTTCTGCCATCGATGTCCGCCGCTCACTTTCTGCGCGAACCCATTTTTAGAACCGATGAAAACCGCATTTGGCCAACGAGCGCGGGGAGATATACCCCTACGAAAAGTGCCCTCACTCCCTTAAATCTTCTCTAATTGCCGGTCATGTCGAATGTGCCTTATCTCTTTCCTTGTCTTTATTCCTTGTTTCGTTTCATTTATCAAAAATCAAACCATCTATAATTTCGCAACGCCGGGAAGGAAAACAGCAGGAAGGAATTTAATCCTGACACCGGTTAAGTGAATCGAATAAAACAAACGGCATGAACATATGTTGAAAACACATGAAGGGTTGAGCGTTGGATTACTCTCTTGAATTCTGTAAAGTCATTCGTAGCATATCTTGGTGCGTAAATGTAATGAACTAGGAAACCATACCTAATCCTAATTTTAAGGGGTGTAACTCTCAGCTTGGAATACATTTGCTTAAAATACCAATAGATTTTGCAGGATATTAAATTTTGTTCTAAATCTGGAAATGCTACTCGATAATGACACCAACAATGACTTTTGTTTCTTGCTAAAGGAGCTTTTTGAAACTCTTAAATATATACTCATGCTTACATGAATTACAGATAGCTTTGACTATAACTTTACTTATTTTTTATTTATTTTCCGGTGCCCTAACAAACATCCATTGATTGGAAAAAAATAGGAGAGGCGTGAACAGTAGCAATAAACGAGCACACACGACGATTACCTAACCTAAAAATCAGATTAGCCGGGATTCGAACCCGAGACCTTGGGATTGGAGCGTGCTATGCCGCGGTGGAGTGGTTAAGATGCCTTTGGGTAGGTTTTTGAAGAGTAAACACAAAAGTATACCTTATGAGATATTAATGTAACTCAATCTTTTCTATCTCCGAAATTTTAGATTTCTAGAATGCCAACATGAATAAAGCATTGCATTTTAGGAGATACGGGAACGTAACATACACAAGTAGTAAAGGTTTTTGGAGCAGTATTTATCCCCGGTCAAAAAAGCTAATAGGATGAATGTTATAGCGAAAATTACTGTAATTGCGATAAGACAGAGCTTTCTTCGAATTCCTCACCTAAGATTTTATTATAAATATATGTCCCCTTTTCTCCTTCTCATTTCTTCAAGGGTAGACTGACTGTTACAAAAAAGGAAACGAAAATAAGTTCTCATCAAAACCATATATGATTGAAGTATCTCTCTCGAAGTGATTTAATGAATATCTCAGAATTGTTCGTTAATGAGCGAGAGTATTGCGGGTATACTGCGGTGCAAGTTGTAATTAATAAGATAAAATCAAGGAAATCCCTGTAATTTGTTGCGTTTTATGGTTACTCTTTAACGGTAACTAATGACAGGTTAAGTGCAACTTATCTGATGAAGCCCTCAATAGCTTTATCCGTTTCATAGAGCTACTGGTGTGAGTTTGTCCAAAATTTTGGGAAGGCGCCGATGCTTATATCAGATACCAAAACTTCACTACCACCAAGGTTAATAAAGACATTTCCGCCAATTATCCTTTGAGCCGTAGCAAAATTAGAATATCTGAATTAAGCTTCAAAACCTTCCCATAACTTTCAATTCTTAAACTTGCTTCTCCAAGAATAATAGTAGAATTCAGTACAATTCGTGTCTCTGCTTACGTTTATAAAGGATTTCTAGATATTCATTTATCGATGAAGATTGACCAATTGTAACTTACTTCATTAACATCTCTACGTGCATAAGAGTATATTGGTACACTTAATACTGCAGGTAAAAAAAAATGTAAATCCAAAATGCTATCATTTCGACGTAGCTACGAGTGTGAACTTCGGACTTTGTTACTCCTTTCATCGCTTCACTCACTACAAAGCGAACCACCAATAATTGGGAGCAAAGTCAGGGTTTTATTAGCATTACAAACTAAGAATATTGAAGGAAAAGCCGCTCTCGTAAATAACGAAAAGGCTTTAAAAACGGGACCGTTGAATTAAAAATAGGGATCGAAAATCGTTCGAAGAAGGAGCCGTAAAAATCCTATTTCACGATTTCCGTTTCCTTTTTCCGTTTCGAATAATCGCCCACGTAGAGCGTTCTTATGTCCCTAATTCACGCTTCTTTCGACCCATTAGGCGATACTATGTATACTTTTCTTCCATTCTATCCTCCGATTTTATTACAGTTTCCAGCCGCGTACCGCTGAGCCGAAATATTTCTTTAGCCTTACAAAAAGAAATAAAATTTTGACGGTTTTCCGCAAAGATAGAAAACTTCTTTAGTAGGGCTTGTCCTAGTGTAATGGGATCCTGGCATTTGTTTCCAATGTTTACGATGACTGAATTTTCCTTTGATTTTTTCCAAAATATGACGCAACAGGTACGGAAAAAGTATTCGAATGAATCTATCTTTTGAAGATAAGACTTTTGCGCTTAAAATATTCATTATTGTTATTTTTTTAAGCGAGCTGAATTTCTTAATCTGAAAATAATGGTCTATATTGCTAATCGCATTTTTCTTATTTATGGTAAATTAAGAAAAGGCTTTAAAAATCATCACCAGAGAAAGGAAAATTGCTGGAAACTGAGATGAAAGAGGTAAGGAATATATTTTCTTAAATTATTCAATGATGTTGTATGTTGTGCGAGATTATGAAATATTTTTAGCATCAACTACTAGTTTAGTTACAATAATAATAATAATCATGTCTTTATTCAGGTGAATTTTGGTCTGCTGAGACCACTCTAACAACTAATGTTGTAAAGACGAACACAAAGAACCATGCTCTGACCAGGATTCGAACCCGAGACCTCGGCGTTGCTAGGTTGAGATGATAACCACTACGCCACCGGGTCAGGCAAATTTTTGATATGAGAAAAATTACACGGGAAATGATTGATATGAAACTTTCGGAAAGTTGTAGATTTCGGAAGATGTACCAAAAAAGCATTAAATAAAACGATAGCAAATCTAAGAATTAGAATTAAAACTCAGAATTCGGATACTGAAACATTGGAAACATCGCTACGTTAAATGCTGAGGTAGAAAATGATTTTCATTATTGATATAAAAAACTGAGGAATGAACTACAATTTGGAAAACGAATTCATCCATATATATATTTAATAGCACCAGCAAATCAGAGGAAGAGGTAAGGGCTGGAAGAAAGGGAAGGGAAGCGATGGAAATGGAAAGGACGGGATCTCCCGCGAGAAAAATTGCGAGTATTACTGGATCNTGAGATGAAAGAGGTAAGGAATATATTTTCTTAAATTATTCAATGATATTGTATGTTGTGCGAGATTATGAAATATTTTTAGCATCAACTACTAGTTTAGTTACAATAATAATAATAATCATGTCTTTATTCAGGTGAATTTTGGTCTGCTGAGACCACTCTAACAACTAATGTTGTAAAGACGAACACAAAGAACCATGCTCTGAGCAGGATTCGAACCCGAGACCTCGGCGTTGGTAAGTTAGCATGATAACCACTACGCCACCGAGACAGCCTAATTTTTCATATGAGAAAAATTACACGGGAAATGATTGATATGAAACTTTCGGAAAGTTTCATATCAATCGGTTCATATATTCGGTTTCATATATTCGGAAAGTCCAGAAGGACGAGTAATTGGAATGAGTTTTGAATGAGAATTTGGAATTAGAAGAGATTTCCACTGAAGAGAATTAAAAACAAACTGATTTTTATTATCAGGATTGGAAGAAATTTGATACGAGTAAAGTGAAAGGTGCATAAATCCGACCGTAGAAACAAAAATTGTATCTCCGATGAAAATTATAGGCCCGAAGAATTCTACTTATAAATGAAATTAATCTCAAAAAGAAAAGAGCTATCTTTGGAAACACTAAGATGGTTTCTTTAGATTCTGTTGTTGGATGTAATAAATCAACAGCCAAACAACACTGAGGGCTTATACCGTAAATATATAAATGCACGAAACGCTAGCAGGGGTAGATGTACCAAAAAAGCATTAAATGAAACGGTAGCAAATCTAAGAATTAGAATTAAAACTCAGAATTCAGATACTGAAGCATTGGAAACATCGCTACGTTAAATGCTGAGGTAGAAAATGATTTTCATTATTGATATAAAAAACTGAGGAATGAACTACAATTTGGAAAACGAATTCATCCATATATATATTTAATAGCACCAGCTAATCAGAGGAAGAGGTAAGGGCTGGAAGAAAGGGAAGGGAAGCGATGGAAATGGAAAGGACGGGATCTCCCGCGAGAAAAATTGCGAGTATTACTGGATCCGAGAAGTTGATGATCCGGTGAATGGCTGCTTCGTGCAGATGCGTTCGTGTTCGGGGCGGAAAAAAGGAAAGGGTGAGTTTTAAAGGTACGAGGACAATTTCCACAGGGGAAGGAGGATCGCGAGATAAAGGAAAAAAGCGGCTTCTGGAAGGACGAGGAGGGAATGGTGCCGTGTCAAAAATGTTTGATTGATCGAAGGCACGCTTGAATAAACGAAATCGATGAAGGGAAGGGGATCTCGAGAAAGGGAGAGGGCACTTGGAAAGGGGAGAGGGAAGTTTGGTTAGTCATCCATGCTCGAATCTGCATAGCATCAAAATAAAACGTCATGGCTGCGAGTTATTAATGTAACCTCCCTCTTCCAAACTCTCGCTCCCGCGTTCGGACAGGAGCAGGATGCTCACGAAATGGTAATCCGGCTATAAAATAATCGCTGTGGAAGTAGTTATCGGGAGCCGAAGGGAGAAAGGCGAGGGAAGAAAGGGTGAAAGGACCCCGGAGACGGGTGAGATGACGAAAAAATAATGGAATGAGAGGGGAAACGGTGAGAGAAAGGGAGAGAAAATCGAGAAAGAGAAAGGGGAACTGCAAGGGTGGGGTGAAGGAATGATATTTTTTTGGTTCCACGGTCGGGACGTTGTGGGGTACACCACGGAGTGGGTTGGGTTGGGGGGCGCATTGTTGGAGAATTGGAGAAAGAGGAAAAATGAGCAGGAGATGCAAAACTCGCCCGTAGAATGGAACCCGTTAACGACGCGGACCTTCTAGTTATTAAAAATACTTTATAATAGCGAAAGGGGTTTTGAGGGGATTCGTTAAACCGATTCAAATGCTCGGCCGGTTTTTGCATTTGTGAGTTTGGTCGGTGAGAACCTCGGGTGTTTCTAAGGGCGCAGATGTGATATATATAAATGATCAAATGTATCTAACAAACAATTTGAAATACGTTGGGATTAAATTTGAACGGTGAATTTTAATTTACAATTTAAATTTAAATACATTTTTATTTAACTGCAGCCTGAGTTGGATATGTCGAGATCAACATTTATTATATTAAAGATGGGTAGTTAATTACCACTAGGAAATAACAGAAAATGGGAATCTATTACTGGAAAATTTCAGAACGCTCGCTCAAAATAAAGTCCATATCCAATGATTAAATTTATAAAATATATAGAGTCAGATATAAGAGAACGATATAAGACATCTCATGTAATATTAGAAGGTCCTAACAAAAGCTATTAAAAGGCAAATATTTACAAAATAAGCTGTTAGTTTTGAAAATAACTATGATCTTTAATGAGAAGATGTGATGAAATTGGAAAGCTAAAACCTAAAACGGTTAATAATGTACATATCTTCTCCATGATATTATTTCCGCGATTAAGATAAAAAAAGGGTTTACGGAAATAGATAATTGCAAGAGTCGAGAATTGGCAAGAGTTTGAGATGCTCTTCCGCTATAGGTAATTTCAAGAGGCGTGATATGAGTATGAAAAATTTGTAAAACCGTGAAGAAGTCGCTGAACTACTCACAGTTACGAAGAAACTTTTCATCATTACACAATTCCGATCACCATCACGAAAACACACTTTCAATAGTCATTATCCCAACAATAAGTAACCGTATCATTCTTCCAAATATATAATGGGCCTTGAGCCATTTTCTCAGCGTTCCATAAATCTCGAAACTGTCGCGAGCATAATTTTCTATGCAAATTATTGAAGCGTACCATAATCTCGCAAACGTCCCCATAAAAGGGCCGTATAATGAACGAAATTTATTCCATTTCTACATACAGGGAGCAATTGCATCGACACACTTCGATATGCGAATAATCGAAACACGGACCGATGACATGGGGCCGACTCCACCCAAGCCGAAAAACCCTTCCTCACAGGGCCCTCTTCCATCTCACTCCACGGCCGCGGCAAGGCTTTAAGAGAAAACATTAATCCTAATGCCACGAAACGATAAAAAAACAACATTTGACTAAGTAAGAAAGGAGGTGAGTCGTTGGAGGGGAAGTAAAGGGAGAAAAATGAAATAAAAAGAAGATTGATGACGTTTCCGTAGCGAGGCGACAAAGGAAGAGAGACGCCCGTTTGCTTTGCATGCGCTCGGCTGAATGCTTTTGTTTCGCGGTAAATGCGTTTTTTTCCTCTTTTCCTCTGTGTCGGGAAAAGGGCAAGGCGTCTTTCCCTTCTCTATGGAGGTGTGTGCCGAAAGTTGGGCAAAAGGGCTTGAGAAGGAGGACTAAGAAAAGCTGAGGGAAGGAAGGGGTATGTGAATAAAATATGACGATGGAAGAATGGATGAGGAGAAAGCAATGATATAAGAAAGAAAGGTCATGATGGAGAGATGGAATTGAGATAAAAGAAAGAAAATTAGGGGAGATATCTGAGAAAGTTCGACAAAGAAGATGACAGGCATACACTTAACCTCAATATAAAAGGTTGGAGGTCTTTCACACGGAAAAGAAGTGGAAATATGTAACAAAAAATAGATACTGTTAACAGCTCCATGACCTATAAACGTGATGATCATTTTAATCGCAACTACGTGTTTCGAAGAAAGAAGCTAAGGGAAGGAGTCTCAAGTGTTAGACCGCATGATTTCACCTAAACGTCAAGGATGTGAGTAATTTCCTTTCACGAGGGAAGACCAAGATTTCTTGCGTTAAAGTTACCTCAAGCATATAATTCAAACATTGCAATTTACCATGTATCTCAATAAGAGAATAAAAATATATAATGTAAAAGTTGTTAATGATATAAGAATCGACTGATTAGCCGAAAAGCTCGACAAGTTACCTGAATGTCACCATAGGGCATGGCTCTTCCTCTAAATGATATAGCAACGCTCAGTGGCATAGCAGTCGTAGCAAAGCGGTGGAATTTATCCGGATCATCGGTCGAACGTAGTCTCCAATCTCACGCGACTAAAAGCAAAGAATGAACCGAGGCCTCAAGTCAAAGAAAAAATATGCACAAACTATTCATGCGTGATCTCTCATTGAAACTTTCATAAAAAGTAAATTACGAAGAAATGTTTCAAGGAGTTTCAAGAGGGATCACTAATACATTGTTGGTTATACAAAGAAGTATGGATTAGATATACATGTGTTAGGAATTAATTTTCATGCATAAGAATTAATTGCATCCTTTACGTGTTAAAATTAAAATTTTCATCATTTTCTCACGGTCATTTGCAAACTGCTGCTTGAATTGTCGAAAAGATAATTTCTCTTTGAGTAAAAGTAGGCTCTTAAACTGGGGTTGGCAGATTTAATAACTGTAAATAATTGAAATGTATTTAGTTATGTTGGTTTATATGTTTATAAGATCTAAACATGTTTCATTTAGAAATAACTACTAGGATGAAAGGACAAAATATACTATCAGAATAAATTTGAGTGTACTTTTTTCCCCTAGTTAGTACAGATCTGCGAAATAATTGTTTTGAATCGATTAGGAAACGGTTGATATCTCCGATTAAACTTACTAAGCATCGGTTCATTTATTGCTAAACTCGGCCACACATATTTTGATAAACGAATCATAAAGAGGAAAAATTGTAAATCCCACTAATTAAGTCTATTTATTAAAAATTATCGAGAACAATCTGGCTCAATTGCGCCTTAACAACCCCCACGCATTCATAACTTATTCAGATGCTGGTACATTTAAGCGATACACAGGCGAAGCATTCGACTTAATTCATTTCCCGGAGATCCACACCTAAAATATTTCAGATCGCATCTCATAGACTAAAAATTCGAAACAACACGGAAGAATCAAAATAGAGAAGGAAAACAAACGAATAAAAACAGATAGACCCAAGAGAAGCTGGTAAACAGGAAAGCCGGATAGGGGTAATGGGATGATAAAGTAAACGAAGGATATAGATGGATCATAAAAGTAGGGGGTTCCTCCTTAAAGGGTGAAAATGGGCATGGGGGCCACGGGGGGAGGGGGCGGCATGGAGTTTAATTTATTCGGAGCCAATGGCAATGGCACAACCCTGTCCCACCGCCGCTCCCGATGGCGGCGGCCTCCTTGATGACTTAAAACCCCAATATGCATATATACAAAAAGTAGAGGGGATATGAGGGCATTGTGAAAAGAATTCTGGGACGGAAGGGGAGGGGTTACGGTGTTGGGCGTATATGGTCTAGAAGGGGTTTTTGAGGGGAGGGTTGAATACTTAAAAAGGTGCGCGTGGGGAGAGTAAGGGGGATTCAGCTGCGAGGACATGGGCGGGGAGAGAGGATGAAAAATGAGGAAGAATGGAATGGCGGTAAGGTGAGGAAGAGGCAGGGTGATGGAGAGAGGTAAATTAGCAGTTTTGGAAGAGTGGGATAAATGCGAGAGAAATCACTGCGTTTTGCAAAGATCTGCGAGGGTGAATCGGTGGCTTTTCGAGGACGTTTTCCGCGATTTAATTTTCGGCGCTTTGCACCAAAAATGAAGCCTTAACTAATGAAAATAAATGGTGAAATTCGGATCTTTTGTACTTTCTGTTGTTTCGATTTTGTTCCCAATTGATGATTTAATACAAGGGTGGATAATTCTTAGAAAATTATTCTTCGCAACTGTGAGGTATTCATTTACATGGATAGTGATCGAAATCTGCTGCAAAATTCAATTTAGTTTTCAGCTTCCTTAAAATATCAGACTAATACTCTGGATTAAGCGGAAAAGTGGAAGGATATGGATTTTATCATTCAATAAGACACCATTCGAAAATTCAATTATTATTGAATAAATTGCAATGTATGAAGAGATACACACATAACATAAAATTAATTAAGAATTGTTTTAAGGCTCGTTTCGAAGAGGAACGGTTGTTACTCTTAGAGTATTCTCCAAGTAATTAAATAATCAAAAGTTTTACTTTTACTATCTTGAGAACGAAGAAAAATCAGAAATTACAGAACCCAGGTGAATAACGGCTCAAAAATCTATAAATATAATTTTAGCTATTGTTCCTCGGACAATGAGTCGATCTCTATGTAAATCAAATATAAAACAAGGGGAGTTCGTCGCTTATATGAAACTAACTGAGAATCTACATCGATAAGGTCAAATAATGGTTGTAATAGTCAAACAAAACAACAACTCAGTTGTCGTACACCCTTTGAAGATGCTCTCTTAGAGAGAGAAATACATATTAGCCCTGGATTTTGTAAGTTTCTCTTCAATGGCTTTGGCGTGTTTTATGTCTGACTAACAGAGAAGCAACAAGTCTTTCCCTCGCAGACTCCATTCAAAACTTTACGTCCTTCTACATCTTCACTTCTTGGAAATTCTCAAGGAATTTAACACGCCTCAGATTGAGTACCGAATCAGTAGATCACGAAAGTTATAAAATATACATTTTGCCCCGCGGAGGAAAGAATACATAAGTTATTACTCCTTCAGGCACACAGCCCAAATCCGGTTTTCTGTACTTGGAAATTTGGATATGATATTGTGCGCAGGCAGACTAGAAAAAAATTGGAATGGGGAGGGGGATAAAAGGGAGAATAAAAGAAGAGAAGAAAGGGAGGAGGAGGGGGAGAAAGCGTGTGCACGAAAAGAGGAAGCGTGTGTGGAGGGAAAGCGGGAATGAAAGAGAAGAAAAGAATTTTTTAGGAGATGGGGGTGGAGGGGAAAAAGGGTCAGAACTGGTTTCCACAAGGGATCAGAGAGGGAATAAAAGGGTAAAGTGAAAGCGAGTTGGATCGAGATGGAGAAAGGAGAAATGGATAAAAATTGACGCTCGGAGATTGCACCGAAAAAGAATCGGATTTGTTGGAAGAAATGGAGGGAGAACCCTGATGCTGCAACCCCAGCGCAGACCCGCTGCACAGAATTTCCCCAAAGAGCGTTAACCCTATCCCCCTCTTTCAAAGCGGGGCAATTTGCATATTCGTAAAAAGGGAAGCGCTTGGCCCTTCATCCTACGCCCCCCTCTCCTCCCACTCCCTCCCCCTTGTCCTTCTCCCTTCATAAACCCTACATATCCGCCAGCTTCTGTTCCTCCGGTGGCTTCTGCAGCGGAGAATGACACGACGCTACGACCCGCTGCTCTTCTATTGGAGCTAATTTCACATCATGAGCGGCTAAACTTCTCGTTCAATCTAACCCCCAACAACACACCCTCTAATACCTTCTCTCGACAACGAGTATGATACGGTGATATGATCTGAGATCATAATCCAATTATCTTCCTATTTGACAGAGGAGGTGCAAGTCCATGCATTGATTGCTGGATTATTAAAATATGATGACTTGAAACTTGCCTAAATATATACAAACAACTTTATTTATCAATATAGATTTTAAAGGCAATAAATTCCACGAATATATTGCCTTTAAAATCTAATAACAGAATTACCTATTCAATTACGTATTCTAATAACAGCATTACCTATACCTATTTGAATTTTTACTATCTAAACATGAAATTATCGGTAAAATATAAAAAATTGATTTTTCAAAAACGGAAATGGATGTTACAATAACACTTATTCATTGAAGAGGCATATTTGTTAATTCAGCAACGCGACGAGAACATTTTTCAGATGAATAGCTACAATTTATGCAATATTCGTAACTCACACAAGTATCGTGCATTGCTTACAAAGATGACATAATCCTGCCTAAAACTAGATTAGGGTGAACACCAGGCAGGGTTCTTCACTTTTCATTACCCCTTGATAATGACTTGGCCCTTTGCCAATTTGATTATGTATAAAATATAAAGTTAATTAAGTTAAGTTTAGGCTTTCCATGCGATCCGTTTTGACCGGGACTGTCCCGGTCTCAATGAACTGACCAAGCCAAATTTCTGCTTTCCCGGTTTGACAGCTCGGATTCTGAAAACTCGGATGATTAATGTAATGTAAGGTACGAATATTTGATTGATAGTAATCATTTATTATCTTGTAGTAGTGATGGCGAGCACAATAAAAGTGCCATAAAAGCACATAAAATTACCTTAGACTTAGTTCTAACGCAACGTTCCGGTTTCGTTCTGGTTTTACCCGCGTCAGAATTTGATAGGTCCCTGTTTTCTACTATCAGAATAAGATAACCATACTTACGTCATTCCTTTGCTAATATTCTCCTTGAATAATCTCCTAATGAATCGATAGACTATTCAGTTCAGGCCCAGCGGATAATTCTGTCACGCTTTCTAAAGAGTAGTGCGATTGAATTAAATTTTATGACGCGATTATGCCTTCTTCGCTAAAACCTCAAGCTCTCCAACTGCGCAATGAGATCCGCGCAACGAATAGCATGCATTCGCTGCGTCCTAAATAGCATCTAAATGCCGCTAAATCCTTTCTGCATCCAAGTCGATTGTGACGACTTTGTGTCTCGATCCCCTCTGTCACTCATCCGATCTATCGTTTATTTCAATCGTGCCTTCCGAGCGATCATTCCAATCATTATTTCCATTCATTCCTGCCGTATACGCGTTTGCAGCGCCACCCCTGTCAATCCATTGCATCCCCTTTACCTATCAGATAACTTCATCCAATCACTGACTCACTGCATGTGTACAGACGCTTTCTCCGTTATACTCTCCTTAATTCGTGATGCATAGATTTCTAAACGGCGTGCACAATTGAATACGCCATAGACGATATTCTATCTCCCATATTAACCATTTTCCTTTCACTGCGTGAAGATAAAATTCATCCCACGTCTGAAGTAATGGATAAATACGAGAGTAAAAGATCTCTGGAAGTTACTTTATTACGATTCTTGAGCTGATGTGTTGGATATATATAGAAAGTTAGCGTTGTAAACAGATAGTTTGTACTTTTTTGAGTATTAATGCAGAAAACAACCAAATCCGTTTTTTTTGCGAGTGGTTTTTTTGTTAGAAATTCGTCAGTCGGGGAGGGAGTAAAAAAAGTGTTTATTTTTCACGCACGTCGGTTTCTCTCCACATTATCTTTGTACGCTTTGTAATTCTGTAATAATTCTCATTTTCCATGTCGAGAAATTCGCACCTTGTATAAATATTCAACGGCGAATAAAAAACCTTTATATATTCGATAATAAAAAGCGTTTGAACGCTTGAAACGGGACATTTTAATGTCTGAAATCCGCGGAATAGTTGTGAAAGAAATAAATAAGAATCCGCAATTAAGTTTCTTCCTGGATATAATATCTCAATGGAACCTTGACGACTGAGGGAATGAAAAACACGTGGAAAACGTATCATACGAAGGTAAATGCTAAATAAGGATTACGAAGATGTGATGTAGTACAATTTCCGAAAACTAAGGCGACAATCAAGAATCTCAATAATAGATATAACACCTGAATAAATACATGCATTTACCGTTAATTAAATATTCCTCGTGTCTTAAAGGGCGTTTTTAATTATTTCAAGGAGTTACCACTAATAGCTGTGGAAGGTTCGGTTGCCCAGTAAAGTATTCAACAGCCAAAAAGTAAAAGATGAAACTCTCTAGGTTAATGTTTGCAAACCAATATATTTTACGTAACTCAAGGTATGTATTCTTAAGTGCAAAAACAGGGACAATTTCTTTCGCGAATGAAGCATCAATCGAGTAACGTAAAACTGTACTTTTTGATTTTAAAAGTTTATCTATGAAATTTCATGGTTCGTAATGCAAAAAAATCATTACACCAAAAAAAATTCACTCATTGCATGTATAAATGAGATTAATTCGACTGAATCAGGAAAAGGAAAACCAAGGGTAGACAGAAGTGACAAATATTGAGATGACTAGGACTCGAACCAAAGTTTTCTACATCCCGGGCAAATTTTGTAACCACTGAATAACCATTCGAAGTCAAATACAAAATCATCCCGCAAACAGAGTGAATTTGATTCGGCATGGCATTTTAGCATCTAGAACATCAGCTCTGAAGGCCTTGGACCAAGTCCCACTCAGGGCGATATTTCTTACTTCTGTTTATCTTTGGGTTTGTGTGCCTGAGTTTCACGGAATTCTATCCAACTCATCACAACTTTCAAGCGACTTACATTCGGCTTAAGAGGAAAGGAAGTCTGATATCGTGAACATTTTCGAAAATTTGCAGTTGCGAAGCAAGATTGCAGAAGCATATATAAATATATAGTTTCATCATATAAATGATATAGTTTCGTCTTGTGCGGATTATTTGGATTGCGGTCGCGAAGATTTTTTCGGCTAGATAAACAGACGAGGCGAGGAGTGACCAAACAAAAGAAGGCACAGATGATACAAACGCCGCTTTCCATATCGCTGCTACAATCGCCACTCGCGCTGCCTAACGGACGTTCATTTCCATTTCATGAGCGTCCTCTTCGCATTGACATCCGCCCCTCGGATTATAACTCCCCCTTCAACAATTTCGGCCTTTCCTCAAATATTAATAATCGCATCCTGCCACGCATCTTGCGCGCCGCCTCAAAGAAACGGATGAATAACGCCGCGGATTCGACCCTTGTGCATCTATTTGAGGCAAAATTAAAGTTGCTCATAAATTTGTAATCATTAATTGATGTAATATACTAGTCAAGTTTCCGCCAATGCTTCAATTGTACTTTAAAATGAGGTCGTAAAAGGGGTTCCATTGTTCAGGCCTCAACTTTTTGGTAGCACTCCAAGGAAAGAGAAGAATGAAATCGGCTTTTACAAAAATCAGTGGGTATTCTACGTTTGAAGGGCTTTTCTGAGATATCCAAGAGCAATATGAAAGCTGACTCTGTCAAGATCAATAAATTACTTTTTTAAACTATTCTTCCGCATTCTTCTTCCGCAAATATTTAATCCACCAAATATAATTTCCAAGCTATGACAGAATATGTTTTCTTAACTTTTCTCCGCACACACACACGATGAAGTAACATAGTTAACCTGTTAATCTTTGACAGTTACAGCTATTGTCTTATACGACGTAAATATTGAAAAACAATGCTAAATATTACGTTAATACCTAAATACCAGACGTAAAAGAATATTTATTAGTGTAGTATTGTTAAAGATGCTTCGACATCTGATGTCATTTTGCACATAGGACCCCACCAGGAATCGAACCCGGAACCTCTCTCACTGAGGTGGAACGTGTTGCCCGCTTGGCTATCGGGAGCTGTGATTGATTATTGCTGAGGAGCTGATTGGTTACTGGAGACTGATGACTTTTTTTTTCAAAATTAATCTCTTGAAAGGGAAGGTCAAGTCAAAACAGAAGACAACACGGATGACACCGAGATAATTCCGTAGCATGCGCAGAACGTCTTTGCATTTCCGACGCCTTTTGCGATCATATTTCGCGTAACATCACTATTTTACTTTCAGAACTTCTGGTTTTTGGAGATATCCTCCAGTCATGGTTATGAAAGAGATCATGGCTGAACCAATATAATTAATAAGAGGTTTGTGCGTGGTTCTACACACACTCACACTTTAGTTTGAGACGCCCTAATTCTATGGATATCTTCATAACTATTACTATAAATTTGCTCATTTTTTTGAAAGGTTTGAAGATACTCCCTTGATCAACACATCTAAGATTTTGTACGAACGAAATCAAAAAAGATTAAATTAATTCGCCAATCTTCAAGAATGTATGACTAATTTTAATATTTTACAGTTCCTTGAATATTAAACATAAAGAAGTTCCAATGAATGCGGTAATAATTCATGGAGGTTAGGTAACAAAAAGTATTCCAGGCAAAAAATTGCTCGAACGATGGCATTTCATCAGGCTTAGAAACGAGTATAAGTCAAGGGATGAGCTCAATTACGAGTATATGACTAAATCCGAACTTTGGGCAGGGTCTGAACCCGTGCTTTATCCCCGCAATGTAAATAATTCTCCGATAGCAGCAGTTTAAACTGCGCGGGTGGCTGATAGCGAGAGGAAGATATTCTCTGCAGGATTGTGCTTGGACGCGGAGGATGATGGCTGCAGCAGAGGAGAGCGCGGAAGATGGGGGAAAAGGAGATTAATGACTTAGGTGTTGCTGCACGACAAAACCCGGTTCCGTGCTATTTAACAGGAGTGCTCTTGGGTAAGGTCGACTCGGAGGGCGCACAGTAGGTGTGGTTTTCGCTTCGAGAAATGCAATCACGTGGGGTAGCTATTCTTGTACTCGAGGGGCTTAAAAGAGAATTTTATAGGTCCGGAAATACTTTTGAAAATTGAAGAGCTCAACGCGGCTTCGTATCCGATATATTCGTACTGAGAATGAAAAGCTGACGACTGTAAGCGAGAGCATATATTTCATAAGAGAAGAAAGGCCCAAGAACTAAAATATGAGCCCATTATGGAGTATATTGTAACATTATATATTGAAGTTAGGCTTTTTACTGATTATTAAATTATAAGGGATTAACGCGGGTGGCATTCTGGTATTTGTTAGAACCAGACATTTTCTTAATGTGGTTATCGAACCTGAAAAATATTCTACAAGGTTACTCCGCAATAGCGTTAGTTGCTCACAAATAATTGGGTTATTGAAACATGGAATTAGAAACCATTGAGTTTTAACTGACACTTAGAATTTTCTTCTTGTTGGAAAACGCAGAAAATTGTAAAGGTTTACAGCTAAAGGAGGTACAAATGAATTTATTCTATGCATCAAATTATTCTTCACTAATATTCCTACTGCAAAAATTTCAACCATCTAATTTAATGATAACGCAAAATAATCTTTAAAATTCACGTAAACGTGTCCCACGAAAGACGACTATCCGGTTAGAAAATGCACAAAAGATTAATAGGGGAAAAGATGAATAATTACGGAGGAAAGGTAGAAAAAAAGAGGAAGATGTCGAATTAAATGTTTGTATCATCGTTATAAAATGCAAATGATCTCGCTTAAAGAAATCACAAGGAGAGATAAACTTGCGTAAGACGGCGGTAAGCGATAAAGTTATTGTTAATTGCGAGAAGGAGTTGGAGAAAACGAATAGGAGAAATCTAGAAGGTGAGAGCTACGGAGATTAAATAGGAAGGCGAGGAGGAGGGAGAAAATAAGATAGCTCGTGGAGTCATTTATACACGGAAGGAAGAATCACGAGGGCCCAACACGGCAGCAGGAAATCTTTACGAGGGGCCATGGAGCGAGATAGAATGGAAGAGGGCAGAATAGATGCGAGTTAGGGAGAGAGGGGAAGGAAAAGATAGAGATAAAACGGGAGAAGGAGAGGTTAGCCGCAAGGAAACGAGATGAGAGGTTTTGAGGGGTTGACTATGCCGAGGGAGGCAACTAAACCACCCCTTTAACGAGCGGGACAGCTACCGTCTCCCACTGGGGGAGTGTATCCCAGGGACCGGAGCCCTTTCGCCGCAAGGAGATTCAGTGAATTCTCTCTTTCCTGAAAGAACGAATTCTTCGCCGAATAAGGATTTCGCGCCGTGAGACGCGGTCACAGATGAAGCGCGACAGAAGAATACGTGAAGGGGCTAACATATAACGAGTCGAAAAAAATTCCCTTCTCGTTTTCTCGCGTACACATCCCGGCGGGGAGATGTTCATTTCCTTAATGGGACGGACTCCTCTCACGACTGTTCGACGACAATGACAAGATCCGCAGGCGACGCTCGTGAAGCATTTACGGCGAGACACCGATAGAGTAGAGAAACAGCGGCTGTAAACGGGCGAGAAACTTGTGGTTAAAAGCGATGGCCATAGCGGTAATTAATGGCAGGGCTAATTAAGAAGATCCGACGGGAGAGGCGTTTTGGTGGAACCGAGGAAATCGGGGGAAAGATAGGGAAAAGGAGCGTTGTTAAAAGGTCGTTATCAAGATGGGAAAATTGTATCCGAAACGGTTGTGACTTGGGATTCCAACGACTTAATTTGCTCCCCAAAATGGCATTTATGTCTGAAAGTTTGAACGGGTGTTGCCCAAGCAAAGAACAAAAAGAACAAAAGAGACATGTTAAGTTTATTTTAAAACTTTGGAGGTATTATTTGGTACATACAATATTTTGTCAATGAATTTGAATTGGTCAATCTATAACGCCTGATTTGGATATGCTGAAATCGGCCACAAACAATTTAACAAAAACGCGCGAGTTGGACTTTTGTCCGATTATGATTGAAAACGAATTTATGGTTTACATCTATAGTGTAAAAATATTTATGACATTTTGAGCATGCTAAAACTCAGCAATTATGACCACAAATGTTAGTATAATTGTAGTTATCGATTGATACATACCCAAAAGTACCGATATTAGTTAGAATTAAAATGAAACGAAAATTAGACACCTTAAAATTTCTAGTCTCGTATTCGAATAAAACGGTAAGAATGAAAATTCTACCCACTTGGTATGCAAGCTTTGTGAGACATTAAAAGCCGATTTTGCTAAATTTTGAGCATTATGCAAACACCTCTTGAATTTTCATCAAATTTAAGTTCTGACCTTTGGGCGTCCCACAATGATTAATTGACTTTTCAGTCTCGCGTAAGAATATTTCTACGCCACGGAGCCGTTGGTAAACACTTTCCCTCAATTAATAACTTTAATGATTCCCGCGTTGCAGGTATGACACCTCAAACTATTCAAAAAGCGTAAAATTTCCGCACTAATTTTCGAGGGGAAAAACCTCCGTCACAGAAATCCTAATCCTTATTTGAATCTCTTAAGAATACCAACAAGCTGAGGGAAAGAATTAAAATGCAGTTAAGTCTCACGCCGAGAAGATTTTGGAGGGAATAAAAAATCCTTTTCTTTGTGAAACAGTTTCTTCGGAGCTAAGGACTTAATGATCCGAAATATTCCCACACAAACCGAAATTAAAATTCTCTCTTTCTTGGCAACAGAGGGCACTTTAGAG
This sequence comes from Ladona fulva, assembly GCA_000376725.2. Lineage (NCBI taxonomy): Eukaryota > Metazoa > Arthropoda > Insecta > Odonata > Libellulidae > Ladona > Ladona fulva. The sequence continues at coordinate 2,172,982 of KZ308122.1, read as the reverse complement.
TGAGGAAATGACGTGGACATTGAGCGAGGATGGTAGGGGAGAGGTTAACAGCACGGAAGGGGGGAGAAGTTGATTATATACTTAGAAGGATGATTTTATTCAGAAGAGGACGGAGCTCAAAAGCCTTGCATATAAACGCAGCGAGCACATTACAGCATCGGCATAAATGTAAATCAGCATGGCCACAAACGTAAGTCCATATGTTGAAAGAGGAAGGAAGAGGCTGAGGGGAATAGAATGATATAATGACCGCGAGGACGTGAGCTAATAAATAGAAGGGCACTATGATGATTTAATTTAAATAATGACTGAGTGTGACAAACTAAATTCTAAATGACGAGGCGAAATGGTCAATTTGGGACAAATAAATAGAGCTCGTTCGACGAAAAGGCTGCATGAAATTAGATAAATCATCTATCATTATATTCGTACAGTTCTGGGCGTCGTGACTTGGTTAGGGGTTGTTTGAGAAAATTTCGGGAATCTGCTGGTTGAATTGTCCCAAGAGTGCTTGAATTCGTTCCCAATCTACTATTAGGAGACGAAATCAAGAAAATCATGCACCATTTTATTCAAATCGCTCACGCCAACTGATGGACGTCAAAAATGACTCGAGTTTTATCGATTGTTAAGAGCAATTCTGTCGGTTTACTTTAAATCCTAGGAACTGAATAGAGTTTGTATACGAGAAACATACCTAGCACAGGGAGAATTCATAGCGCATACATTTTGACCGTAAATAGACCGTAAATAGACCGGCTGATACCTCAAAATCAGTTTCACGTTAAATGTCCAGACGGAGACTTAAATGCTTGCAGATGCTCCCTGAACTGGAAAGATAGAATGAAACTATACACAAAAAAACTCTGCAGATTATGGTTAACCGAGTTTTCAGACGCGATCGTGGAGGCTTAACTTCGAATGACTTAACCATTGAGACGGACCAAATGGATGTAATACAAATAAAAAGCAAGAGGCCGATGTATTCGAAATGACTCAAGTCCGAAATCAATGCAGCAATGACCCGAGGGCAAGGAAAATCGGTGAAAAGGTACAAAAGATGGCGCAAGGGCCGAAAGGGCACAGAAAAGGAACGTCATCTGCCAAGGGGAGGGGATTTGAAAAAGATAAGTAAAGAAAGAGGCATATAGAGAGGGTACCGCGTGGTGAAGAGACGAACATAATAGCTGAATAGAATCACAAGAAAGAGATGAGTGGAGAGCACATACGAGTCCAAGAATGCTATACGGCCAGATAGGGATGAATCATTTTTGACCAGAGAAGGTGAGTATCCTGGCTTAACACTAGACCAATTGATTATTTATATAGGAGGGACAGATATTTAATAAACAAAATTATGATATTTCGTGACTATAGCTTTACAAGACCATACTTGTCGAATCCTGTGGATTTATGATGTACTCGTATTTTTGGAATATTAGGATCAAAAAGATTACTATAACCCATCCAGCAATTAATTAGCCTAGTACAGAGTGTCTGTTTTCCTAAGCGTTCCAAATCAAGACAAACTCTTAGAGCTGAAGTTGAAAAAAAAGGGATTTTAGAGCGTCGTGGAACAAAAAATTCAAAAATGTACAACGATTTGAGCTAAGCGTAAATAAATAAACATTAATTTTTAAACACACTATAATAATTTAAGTCAAGACAGAGAATAAGATGAGGAGTTCAGTTTATTATCAACAGGGCTCATTTGCCGGGGGTAAAACATCTTTATGTATTTTGCGAAGTTATTTGCTTTAGATACGAGATTGATGCGACGTTAAGGACTCCGTTTGTTGCGCACCGTGGCGCATATGGACTCGGAAAAGCGTGACGGGTCACGAAGTGCATTTGCCCGTGGAGCGAAAAAGTTACAAACTACGAAAATTCGTCCAGGAAGCCTTCGCCTATTAGCAAAGCCGAGGGACAGCATATGCTATTTTAACCCGAGTCATAATAGATTTCTACCATGCGAGAATCGTAAATATGTACCTTCGCAGTATAATGCTGGTCGAACAAAACGGAACTTTCCTCGCATCCAAAGATAACGGCTTAGAAACGGCAATTAGTAAAGCGGAGGTGGTAATCCAGGATGATAATATCTCAAGCATGAATTACGGTGGCTATATGCGGAGATAAGCAGCACCATAATTAATAGTTGCTAGGATGTGTTTTAGAGATTGCCAGGCTAACTTTAAAAATTTAGGGGTGATTAGCAAACAACGTCGGAGAAAATGGAGGGTCGGTTTTTGAATGAAACTTCAAATCCACTTTCTTATTTTTCATTATTCGCTAAAAGCAGTGCAGTAATATGGAAGCAGCAAATACGATAGCATAAAATCGAGAGAGCAAAACAAGATAATTTTTCAACAATACGTAACTAGTACCATTTAAAGCTTTCGAAATACAAATAATGAGTAGAGTGAGAAATGTGTTATCTTCTTCTATTGTGATGATTTTTCATCAGGATTAAAAGTAGGTTTGGAACATTTTAATGCCAAAGAAGGAGGTGTCCCAACAAGAATTTTTATTTTTACGACAACTTTAGGACATCAAAATTCTCCGAAGGAAAGCAACTTCCTGGCGCCACCACTCTGACTTCGAGAGAGAACTGATTTTTTGAGATAATTGGGAGAAAATCGAATTTCGAGCCATTCGTTTACACATCGGTATTCTTGCATCTCTTCGTCACACAGTGGTCAACCCGTTTTCATTCTGCTAACAACATTTGTTTTGCGATTCTTTTTTCGCTTCCTCGAGGGGAAAAAACATTCTGGGATTAATAGGGCGCGGTAATTGCCTCATTGTTTCCTTATGTCTAAAATGCCCGTGGTTTTTGGAGGGGAAAGAGTCACTATGGGATGGGAAGATAGAGGGAGGCCTGTGGAGTGATTATAGTGAGCGAGGTAGAGATGGCGCGATATTAATTAAGATTATTACCAGGCCAAGGAGAAGTGTGAATATTAGAGCTTAAGTAAACGATGGCGGTTGAGTTGGCCCAAAATGAAGAGATTTTCCTCGCAGAGATTGAGAAAGATCCGCAATTTCGTAGCGCTTAAAATTACGGAAGCGTAGAGTCGCAATTACAATAATAACTCCCTAAAGAAGTTTCCGTTTCGCTGCGGTGCCGTTCGAAACCGACTGGCGCTTCGCGCGGCTCTCCCAGCCGCTAGCGCAAAATGTTTCGGTCGCCGTCATCAGTGAAGGAATTTAATGTATTACAGCGTATGAAAAGTATCTGAAATGATGGCTTACTCTGTGCCGAAATACGCCCGTCATTAGGAGGCCCCAAGCAAGTCATTAAGCGAGTGGAAATTCTTCGCTAGCTGTATTATTGCTCGATCCAAGCGTCTAAATTGACCCATTGATCATACCCATAACGACATGAATTTCACTTATTTTCATTCTTCGTTAATTACCCTATTTCTTTTTCTCATAAGGTATTTTTGTGAAGAGAGAAATTAGACAACGTCGTCTTCTGGAGATTTGAATGATTGAGGCATATTTACTTTAATGGATGATTTTGGACAAAACTGTAACATTTTTTTTGGAATAACTGATATTTAAAGGAATATTCCTTGGGATTTAGTCGCACAACTTCAATGTGCCAAGTTAACACCTTTACCTCAATCCAACTGATATTTAGTCTGGATTAAATTTGATTTCTCTTAAATCCATGGCGATTTGACCGGGAAGTTAAATACTTAAGTTGCTACAACTAAAGATTCAAAATTGCAATTACAGTAGGGTCATTAGGTCGCTTAAAACACCATATGCAGAAAGTTGAAGATTTAACGATTCGTCGACATAATCGAGAATTAAAAAAAATTATTTCGAAAATAAAGAGCATCCCAAAAAGATGAGCACACTCCTAAAATGACAACTAATTGAGTTATTATTAACTTCATTAAGTGGATTAAGTAAATTAATATTGAAAGACAAACTGCTGCGTCTGTACAACAAAACACAAAGCTTGAAGTCGTATTAGTAGTAATTTTAAAAAACGACAGCTGAGATCATTTCGCACGTAGGTTCCCAGCGGGAATTGAACTCGGGACCGCTTTCACTAAACGCAAACGCGTTGCCAATTTGGCAATCTGGGGAGCAGCTGTAAGTCACCTCTTCAGAAGCACAAGCATTGAATTTTTGCCCGTAACATTTTTTAGGGACGCCACGTACTTCAGCCCTGTACGACAAAGAAATGGGGTAAGGAATTTCTGAAGAAAGCCTAGAAAAACACGTTAAAACAAACCAACCTAATATGCGAAATACAGCTGGAAACCGAGATAAATTTCCGTTCCTCCTAACTGGAATAGAATTGTATCATTCCAATTGTAGCGGCGAATGCTGTTCTAATCGCCACGATTCCTCAACGGACTGCAGTATATTAACGCGGGTCGTTACTAGAGTTGAGTCACGGGCGCATAAGTCGTTGAGAAAGGGAAAAGTGGATGGAGGGTGGGTGAAGGAGCCGCCAATTCGAAGTTGGAATAGTGATTAAGAGCGAACAATGGGAATACGAATTTCGAATGGCGTTCTGGGTGAATGGGGTGAGGTTCAAAGGTGGAAAGATCCTCAAATGGGTTTCTTAAAAACAATCGAGGGCGCCTGCAGCCTAACAAAATGAGGGTGGGGAAACGGAGTAAGTATGGGGGGAAGAGGAAACACTCTACGGGAGGTTTTTCGGGAAGAAATTTTTGGAAGAAAATGTTTTAGTTTCCCGGAGAGTTTGCGTTGATTCTATATCGGAAAGCTGAATTGAATTTTAAGCGGGATGCTCGTAATTACCGAGAGACAAATACGAGTAGTTATTTTACCGTCACAATTGGCTGTATATTAATTTCTTTTAGCCTTCAGTTAATGATGGAAAGTAAATTAGATATTCTTCTCGTTATTTCGTCCAATAACCCTTCGAAATTGTATGGCAATTATTATGATATATCGTACTTTACTCAAACTTAAGTCACAAGAGACATTTTCGTTCTGATGTAGAAGCTTGCTTCATGATTTATACTGTGTCAAATATATTATTATATTTTTAAATTTATTAATACTAACAAAATCAGAGGGTATGGTGGACTGTAAAATTACGGCGAAGGGTAGTGCGAGTGTCGACATAAATGTTTGTGAGTGATATAGTCGAAAATAATGAGGAAACAAACTGATAACAGGAAATAGCTTCCAGAACTGTGAAAAACCTATCCCCAAATCGATTAGCTGTCATGAAGAGCATTTGTTGTTTTATTTCGTCTTTCTTGTCCCATAAAATTCCAACGCGCCGTAAAAATTTCTAGCACAGTCGAGTCTGTTAATAAAATTTAGCAACCTAACTTTCATTGGCATATTTGAGGAAATTGGTGCGTTAGATTTCAGTGAAGCATTATTTACTAATCTAAAGGGAAACTTCTACGCCCGCAACTACATCTTTATCCATTTCATACAGAAGGAGGAAATAAAACATTCGAGCCACCTGCATACATCACGTATTTGATAGCGAAGAAAACTTTTAAAATTCACGTCAGCATTGCGAAATGATTGGAATGTAAAACCAGCGCACGTACATTTGTAATCCAAAGGTTACAGGGTTGATTGCCCTCCGAACATCTGAACAACACGGATATAGATGTATCCGATACTTCCTTACATTTAAACGCCTCTCGGATTAAAAAATAACATCTTCGGTTCATAAGACGTACGGTTCCCTCTTCCGGTTATCCTAAGATGTATTCGCAGCAGCGAACATCCGGAGGCGGAAGTCCTCCGCCACACCCCGCTTCCTCTAATAAACATCTACCAAAATTCCTTGCTAGCCCGCGGTTCCTATTTATTCCTTCCATATTCGACGCAATCTCCCCTTCCAATCGTCGAAATCAACAAGTGTTGCGGATGAGATTATATAATTTGAATTTTCGCCCTTAGCATTCATTCTTCCACTCGGGTTACATGGGCTGATCTCACTACATCCTGAATGATCGTGCTTAGATATTCAGATTCTCTACAGGTTCCGTTGAAAACAAAAGAATGCATGCGCTTATTCGTGGTCAATATCCTCAGTGATATATCATGCACATTAATTATATTTATCTTAAGATATACGTTGTAGATGGTGTAAATAGCTACTGTAGAGAAAGAAGTGACACGGAGGCAATCCTTATTACCACTGATATTCAATGTATATACATCGAGAAGGCAAAAAATAAGGCAAAACACTAAATGAGGTGTGCAAGAAGAAACCGTAAGTACTCTACGGTTTGTAGCTGATAAAGCGATGCTTGTGAAAAAAGAAAAATCAGAAACCAGAAGTATTGCCTGTACAGAAAAAAGCAAGAGAAGATACAGCACCATACAGAATTTAAGTTAAGAAACAATGGAGACGAGTTGCTATGATGAAAGTCAAATGGAAAGACCAATTAAATAACGAATAAAACTAACATATAACTGACTAATCTGTTCTTCTTTAATGGTACTGAGATGCTCCATAAATTTATGAAAACATCTTTTAATAACGCAGGAGCTGAGATTCAAACTATCCAAATTTCGGTTATTTAATCGATACTAAAATTATCTCATTTTATTATCTTATTTCATCTGCGTGCATCAGCAGTTTGGAGCGTTCAGTCATCAGAGGAACCCATCAGGAATCGAACCCAGGGCCGCTTATATATTAAGCGGAAGGAATCTCTCGACCATCCGGGAGCCCAGATCTTTTCGGTTCGATCCGACTTTGATATCTTTTTTGAGACCATATTTAACATTGTAGTACATGCGGGTACTGAGGACCCCCCAAACCCAATTTGCATCCGCTTCCATTTATAATTTTCGACCGATCACGTGCCTCTTCGTCTAGGGACATACCCTTTCCCCGATCACGCCTCCCGCGTCATCGTAGCGATGGAACAACAGCGGCGGCCCCGCTGTGGTATGGGCGATCCAGTTGACGAGAGACGGTTAAATTTAGAAGCGCTCCTCCCCGAGAAAACTGATTCATGTCGGGGGAGAACTCATCCGTGGCCAGAAAAAAATTACGCCCCTCTCCCATGTCCTAAAGTGTCTCATGACAATACCAGTTATTTATTCGATAGTCTACGGTAGGGCGGGGGTGGAATGACGTCAGCTCGGAGGAAGAAAAAGGCGGTGGGAAAAAGAATGGAAGAACCCGGAATAAGGAAGTACGTCAGAAGAAGGAATCGAGAAAAGACATATATATTCGCGGGAGGAAAAAGGCACTCGCTAAAAAGAATACTTCTCCCTCTTATTCTATTAACTCTCGGAAACTTTCCGTTAGGACGGTCGCACAAGAGCTCTCCCAGGAGTATATCATCGCCACACAGTGAAAGATGTAGGTGCATTGTGGAAAGGCAGTGATACGTATGACGGAGGTCGGGCGGAGGATGGGGCAGGCCCCCGGAGGCGGCGGGGGCGTGGGATGGGGGTTGGGAGGGCGGCAGAGGGTGGTCCGACCTGCTACAGCTCCCATAGAAGAGGCCACGCTGTCTTCTGAAGTTATCGGCTCGTCTGCATAGCGGTCCATTCATCTCCCGTAATGGGTTGCTTGTCCATGAGTTGTTGGGGGCGGCGGTTGATGGGTTGCCGGGGTTGGAGAAAGGGGGGGCGGCGGGAGGGGGCACTCGGTGCAGCTAACGCCCTATCACCTCTAATTGCCGTTCTCTCTCCCCTTTTCTTTCACGCAATTCTTTCTCCCCTTTATCTGCTCCTTCCTTTTGCCATCTCTCCGTCCCCATCTATTTCCCGCTGCCCTTGCCGCGGCTTTTAATTTTCCAAGCGTTTATCATCCACCACTACTGGTCCTTCTCCTGCCCGCTTCGATATGTTAGCGGCGACGGCAAACGCGCCCGCGACAAGGCTGTTCTTTAAAACGCTGTTTGGGGATCAAGGGGAGGATAAAGGATGGCTCGATGTAGCACCGAAATCTTTTGTCTCTTCATCCTGACTTAATAAAGAGGTGTCCAGACGTAAAGATGGCGGGCCACTAGAAGCGCGATCTTAATGAGCCCTGAGCCATATTACGCAGTACTACCAACTACACAAATTGACATACTGGCTTACTTGGAAAGACGTGTTTGGAAAAAGGCTATGCTACGCTAAATTGCACCGAAAATTACAGGAATGACCAAATTATCATATGCCTAAATACATAGACAATAAATAAAGGAAGAGTTCTGGCTTCCAATAATGTACAAAAACAGCATTTTTCTTGTGTATGTGAGATAATAATGTGATGCAACTATTGCTCTAATAGAATCTAAAATACTAATATCTTCAAATACTAGAGAATATTTTAATAAGTATTGAAAATGTGTTAATACACAAAAGAACTCATAATTGCAAGTTGGTAAGCGAAACTAGGAATGCATGCCAACAGGTTACATATTATAGACCATCGCAGGTATCCTGAAGAAATTATTAAACCCAAGAATCATAAGATGAAAAGAGCTAGATATACAAAAAATTATACTACAGACGACCGATGTCGGGCTTGGTTAAAGTAGACCTAATCCTTCCAAGGCATAAAAATAAATGGAGACGAAAAAGATGAAAAAGTTAGATAAGCTCAAAAGTTTTGGATAATCTCATATTTATTATCTGGATAATTCAGCCTTTCGCATGGGAATGGATTAGAAATTTGAAAAGCTTACGCTTTCCATTCCTTGTTCACAGTAAAATCCTTGTCATGGGTTTACACGCAGGAAAACCTTTTTCGATTGATTTTAATAGAAAGAGATTGTTCTTGAATGAGCATTGAGGAACGTGGGAAACTGATTAGCATGCTCCAATTGAAAAGTGGTTTAAATCGATAACCCCTGTCAGTCACCGTTACGCTGCAATATTCCTTCCATGCAAAAAACTCTAAAAAAACACCTTCTAGCCATCCTAGGTCACCTTCTTTTTATCCACCGTTAGTAATACCTTCCATGCAATGGAAAAATCGATCTCCGATCCTCAGGTCGATATTTTACACGCTAATCCAATAGTCTGGGAAGCAGCGGCGATGATAATGTAACTCGCGGCGAATGGAGGGAACGAGGCGAAGTATTGCAAAGAGGGCAGTGGCTTTCCAGGGGTAGGGCATGGGAATAGAAATTGAATATTGTCTAAGTTGGTGTAACTGAGTTCAGCTTTCTTTAAGTGCTTGACCTCTGTGCGGGGGAATAATGGGTGGGAATTGTTATAGGGTACGAAAAGGAAGGTGAGGAAACGGGAGAGGGCATTGCGAAGCTGCGGTTTTCAGAGGGGAGTGAAGAAAGGAGAGGGAGCTAATGCTGTTGGGGAAAGAGGGATTGACGTGGGGGAATTTGGGCGAACGTGTTGGAAGAAGGGCTAAAGAGAGCCGAAAAAGCTGATGGGAGAATGATGGAATTCCTCTACTCGGGGAAAAATCTTCAACCCCTTAATTAAGTGAGGTAATTAAAGACCATTAGGGTGAGAAACATATAAGTCAGAAAATAAGCGAGAAAAGGCTGCCAACAAGTGCCACACTATCAATTCAAAGAAAGAAACGTGTTGAGCTAATCGTTCCAGAGTATGGGATGGTAGTTCAAGAAATATGAAGAAGTAAGCTCAAGAATATTTCCTCATTTAAGAACACTGCGTTTTTTTATATTTCTTCAGAAAGAGATATAAACGCAGATTTGGAGAAAGACTTTTGTGAATGTACCTAATTGCTTTGTTTTTTAATCTGTTACCTCTAAATTAGTCCAACTATAAGGAGAAAACTAAGTAAAGTAATGATTTTAATAATCACTCAATCTCACGAATATGGTAACATTTTACGATTGGCAATACATATTCTTTATATGTTTTAATTATAATTTTTGCGAAATAGTAGCCGTTAATAGAGTAAAATCATTATATTAATTGCGATTTAAAACTATTGCTACTGTGCTACTTAGACGTAGTAAAGAGCATTACTCTAAGATTTAGATAGATACTGATCGTAAAACACGACCAAATACTTGCATTTACAGAAAAAAACTGCTACATCTTCATATTTACAGTAAAAAATGAAATTAATTAATTTTTCATGCAGAGCATCGCTATTTTTAAATAATAGTCGATCTCCGTAAAACAAAGAATCGGAATGCCGAAGTTTTTATTTCTTTTAAAACGCTCCCTTACAGCGAAAGAACCTCAATGGAAGGATTGCTGAGCGGAAAGAATCTTGGGAAAACACCACCGCGATAACGTCCGCCGTTCGAATTAATTCTTCCTTATCTCCTCGGAGATTAATAATGAGATCGTTAGTCCCCTTACGCGCGCATTTAATTCGCGGAATATTTGGACATAATTGTTTCTTTTTTTCAACGCTCCATAATGATTTCCTCGGGGAAACCTGACGAAGGAAAAACTTTTATGGGAATTCCCTTTCTTCTTATTTTACCGGAGTTGTACTCGGAATTAAACGTCCATTATTGGTGAGACGAAAAAGAATGCGGGGGCATGAGGAGCATAAGAAGATGCTGTGTGGGGATGAGTGAGGGGAATGGATAGAGGAAGTTGGTCGAGAGGAGAAGAAGTAGGGGGTAAGACTAGAGCTGTGGGAGAGGTTATGGGAAGGACGGGAGAGGATAGTGGAAACAAAAACGATAATGAAAGACTTTCCCCGCCTCCTTCCCACATTTGTGGCTTACCGTGGGGAAGGAGGGTGCGGTCTGAGGGAGCGGATTATGCGGGAGGGGAAATGCATAAGAAGGAGCGAATATGAGTGAGGCGTGTGTCATGAGAAAGGGTGACCGTGATCCTCGCAACGCACGAAAGAGAAGAGATACGATTGAATCGCAATGGATTGGGAGTAAATGTTATGCGGAATATCGGCGTATGGGGAATGTGGTCTCGGAATGCCGAAGTGTTTGTGAATAATCCACTTCTCGAAGTATATACTAGTAGCCGATTTCGCAACTGTTACGAAATGATTAAGTAGTTAGTCATTTGTCATTTTCGAGTGTTGTCTCACAGTAAATGTTACAAGAGTACATAGAGCACTGTATGAGGGCTGATTAATCTATACTACAATGCATTTCAGATGCGATTTAGCTCATATTAAACAATAGAACACCGAAAAAGTGCGCATTTTTACAAAATATGATTATCGTTACCAAAATGCTTCTAATAATCTGACAGTAACTTTTGGAAAGCGAAACTTAATTTGAACTTGTGAAGTAGTTTAGGGGTAAATTATTCTCTGTAGGCGTATCAGTACTGTACACTTAATATTAAATTTATCATACTCTTACAATGAAATGAAAGAAAATCTGTGTCAAGAATGATATCGCTCGTTCGAGGCAGGAAAAATTCTAATCTCACGAAATAAATTGTTCTGCAATTACAAAACTACAGTAAATCTTTCGGGGGTTAGTTAAAAAAGAATAAAATATATACCTAATTGTAATGCCGACTTAAATTATCAGATTAAAAAAATTATTTCTTTTAATACCGTGAAACTTTATTTAAATTTTATATTTCATACATTAACATCCAATTTGATGTGATATTATCTCTCCAACGAATATACCTATTGACCATAAAAATAAAATCAATCTAACTTCCTCTGAATGACTATTAATTTCAGATTTATGAAGCGAAATGAAAACTAAAGTATCTAACTGAGCAAAAAAAAACATCTCTTACCTAACTCCGTCTATACTTCTGAAGATGCGACGCACGTGGTACGGATTCTGCTCATCAGACACCCGGTTCTCGATGCTGAGATTGACCCTGAAAAAAAACAATACATTGTTAGAATGTCATTTCAGAATATAAAAAAAATTAAAATAAATAAATACTTTTTAAAGTTTTATTATTGTGACTATCGGAGAAACCATATATTTACAGTTGAACTCGATTAATTCACGAGAGATATTTCTTTTAAAACGTCGCAGTTGGAACAAAACCCTGAATAAAGTTGATGAGATCCTGCATCAACACACAGTGATAGAAGTTGTTAAAATTTTATTGAGAAATTTCAGTCATCTCCGGGTATCTTTATGGGGTTCTGCGATACACAACTCAACCCTGCTGACGTACAAACTGCTCCAGATAAAGGTACGAAACAGGAACCTCTGACTCTCTCCCCGCATTGGCAAAGAAATAAGCTCAGCTTTCCATGTGCGTCGCAATCACCGCCATTCCAAGACCTTTTGCGCCAAACCTGCTCGTTTCATCTCCCCAGGGAAATAGAGACACTGCAAACGATTTCAATTTGCGGCTTACATTTTATTTACTTCTTCTCCAACATGTATTCATTTCGAACTCCAGGTTATAAAAACCCATCCCCCCACGGAAAGGCTTCTTTATTTATTTTAAATTCTTAGTAAACTCGTGTCGGGTGATCGGATCGAGTCATCCCATTGCCCAACGTGCGTCCTTCCGACACCTTCTTCCGCCTCCCCTTATGCGTCGCTCGCTTCGACATCCCCGGTTCGTCTCCCATATCCAGTTGACTTTCTCCATCCCGAACCGTATCATCCGATCTCTTACACATCCTCATTCCTCGCCTCACCAACGTTCTTGTACTATTGAAAGAGAGAGGAGTACGCAGCTCCATATCGGAATTAAAAATGGAAGGAAAAAAGAATCGCCTGGAATATTTTCTTTGTCCGATTGTTCCAAGCGGACCGTCATATGTCGTCTGGAGAGGATCCCTCGGCTACAGCCGGCCATGTAACCGTATCTCGTCATCTCTTTGGCTGCGTCGATGAGCTATCCAAATATCTGAAATGTTCAACGCGTAGCGGACGGAAACTGGTTGATCTAGATCGGCGTCGGCGTTTCTTTCCGTTCGTTTTTTCATATTAAGACTGTACGGTGTCCCCACGATACATCATTGTCTTCGGTTGGAGGGCGTCGCATGTTTGTCTGTCGTTTTTCCGTGGGACGATTCATTCACCGCCAACGCATACTTAAGCGATTTAAATAGAAGCCCTCCCTTATGTACAATCATAGAGTGCAATGGTTGTAATCATTCTATTTTCGATTGAATCGGTATTTCTCATGCAAACTATGGTGGCCACTAATTCATGGCGTGGAAGAATTGTATTACTTACAGCGAGGTATTTAATTTCAAGCTGGTAGTTAACCGACACATATTTTTTTTCTAGTTTTAAACAAATTAAAACCATCACTCACCGGGATTGAGATTAAAAAAGGGCTAAATTTTACTACTAAAACCATTTAGTTATATTCCTTCACCCCTTTAGTACACTTAGCCTTTGTATCCATAATTTCACTCTCACAACACCATCTATAATGAATTGAAAATAAGTAGTTAGTATTTTCCACTAGTTATATTCACACTACCGGATTCGGCTACATAGCCATCATCAGGTGTAATGTAAGGAAAAACAAGCACTTGTATATTTTGGCGACTTTTGATGTCAGGGTGAGGAGAGGGGATGGGTTCAAGAAGTTTATCTCAAATTTAGGAAAAACACCTAATTTTAGACAGCTAGACAATCTATAATAGTTTTGGTGATAAGAACCAGCAGTTCTCCAGGTATATATTGAAATATTTTACCCTCACAACTTCCCTAAAGATTCTTCGTTAACGAACACTCCTACGTAATGATTTGTTATGCTATACGTAATGCTGAAGATAAACACCAACTTTTTGTCCTTAATATCACTCACTCTTTGAAATTCCTTAAATTCGGTAATCCCGTCCTAAGATACAACTTCATTATTCTGGTGTAAATACTACACTAATTTTTTACGTCAATCCCTGTACAAAAGTCATAATTGAATCAAACTTTGGACACTCGAATCCAGGATTATTATGCCCGCAAGATATTGTTGGATTGTATCTTTATAATTGATATAGCTACAGAATATTGATGTCGATTGCTATCGGCAATGGAAGAAAATTCGTGATCATTCAAAGACGGGAAATGTATTCATAGAGAATGTCAAATTCCAACTTATGAAATGAGCTGCTAAAGAATGGAGAAGGTCGTCGCTGCCAATATCGAGTACGATCGAAATTTATCTCGGATTTACCAAGGTATAGAGGGTTAATCAGCCCCCAACATCAAACTACATCATAACAAGAAATACGCAAAAACAATCGTTGGTATTCATAAAATTATTTTTCCAAACGACTCATGAATCGATTTCTAAACAAGTTGTAAGAACCACAGATAACGTATGTTATTTCTCATTCGCATTCTCCACATTTTTCATAATCGGATTGGAAGGTGACTGAACGATACGTCAGTATCAGAAGGATGGCCTCGGAGTGGGATAAAGGTCTGAAGGAAGGGGCGAAGGACGAAGGGGTGCAATGGGATGGCCGAGATCAATCCGGGCGGACGATGGAAAATATCCGAGCGGTGATATCTCAAGGATTTTCGCTTCGTTACCTGAAACGGATCTCTATATATCACTCTGAAACTTATGACATGTGGATTTCAAGAAAAATCGGAATGCCACGCGGAGGAATAGATGAAAAACGTGGCCACAGGCGGCGATGCTGAGAGAACATGTTGCCCGCCACGAAACGATTAAAAAAAGGGAAAAGATCGATAGCATTTTTGGTGCGCTGTCATTAAACCGCGCTGAATAATGAAACGCGCGATAAAATTGTCATCTCTCGTATATTTAACCACTTCTCACACAGACTTTCGAACCGAATCCTAAGTTTTATTCATGCAGGCATTTCTCATTCTCTAGACGCAACTGGTTCTTCGGGATTGCGGCGCGAATCGAATAGTGCTTATTGGTGGAATCGTGGATCGAAAGGTTGAAAATCGACAGGAATTAACGCGAGAAAATTTTTCAAATCGTTGATAGATCTCATGGGAGAGATTATACCTGTAGAATAAACTAAATTTGATGGCACCCCTGCAATGATCTTAAAGCCAACAAGCATCGGAATGAATGCCAATAGAAATCTATAATAATGAGTCAAAACCTAATGTAATAATAAGACCAAAGTTTACAGCCTTAGGGAAACCCCATAATTGTGTACTTACTATTTTGATTTCACGTATTTCCCCTTCTATATTCGCTCAATCTGATTCCCTCGAAGCATGTTGCTCACTGAAGGGATTTGTGTCAAAAAAAGAAATAACACGGAAATAATTCCTAGTTTAAAGAAATAACACGGAATTAGGTTTAGACTACGAGACGTCAAGAGTCACGATATTTTAATTAGATAATTAAGGGTAGAGTATGGAAAACTATATCTGAAAATGCATTGTATTTTGCAAGATTAATATATATGGTTTCCTCTATTTATTTTCTTTGGACCAAAGGAGATTTACAAAGAATAGTGAAGTAAAAGAACTGAGTTATTAAATTAAAATATAAAATATTAAAATAAAAAATGATGATATGCAATAAAATAGAAGAATAAACTACATAATACAATAAAAAAATTTCAACATCTGCTATATCATATAGAGGGATGTAAAGGCTTAAAATTTCATAAAACATTATGCAGTCAAAAAATAAGTGAAACGTATAGGGCAGAAGTCCAGGCGCCCTGCTTTTAGAGTTCACCCTGATCATAAGCCAAATTTTAGGCTCAAATAATGTGCAGGAAATTCTTTCAAGGATTCATAAGTGAAGATAATTACGGGGAAACAGCATTGCTTTATAATACTGAAGTGAATGTACCTTTCTCTTGGCTGCTAACAACGCTGAGTAGAACAGAAGTGCCACGAGTAGGTTAACTGATAAGGGTCGCAAGTCCGAAACCACGACGGTCTGAAACATCGCAAGCCTGAAACACCCCACCGTTCTGATTGCCTTAATTCAACGAGGAAAACCATCCCGCGAGAAATGGAGCCCTGTCATCCGTTCCGAGAACCAAGTTTTCCAGCGCTGCGCAAGGGACTCCATCTAATCAATTCTCCTGCGGTCCCGGTGATTTCTCCGCGGATTACGCCACCCTCTGTATCATTCCTCCGCCTTTGTGCATATCACCGTCCAATGGCGTACCGCAGGATGCAATAACGCGAGCGCTCCTCCTCATTGGGGCGGAGGACATACGCCTCTCCGCGGAATGCGAATTGGGGGATTGTTTTGGCGAGCGAAAAACCTTAAATGCGCCGGGGGGAGGGGGGGGCGTGGGGGGATTCGGATTGGGGGCCGCACGTGGACCCATCCACCTGCGATCAGTGATTCTCACGCACGCGCAAACGCGTGATCGGCGTCGTGGGAAGGCAGCTGCCCCTGGCTTCCGATAGGGGCGCTCTGACCCTGCCCACGAACGGAGATATCTGGCGAAATGGTAATGGAAAAATACCTAAGTATTGTAATCGTCTTGTTTACAAGTATGTGGGACGTTTTCGTTGGTTCACCTGGGTGCCTCGGATATGGGGACGCCATTTTAAAAAGCCATCATTACGATTATTTACCGGCGGATACGTGTGTTTATGCGTTCTCCTGTCACGTTTTTGGAGGGATACCACGAAAGGTGCTTACATTACGTTTCCTCGAATGACGTGGCGATAGAATCGTTGAATATTTAGTGATAAAAAATGATCTATAATATTACAAATATGAAAATAACACCAGTACTAGTAATTGGAAGTATAATTTAAGTACGTATTGATAGTAATGCTGTGTTATTAAAAGTACAGTTCTTATAACACTTTCCTCTTTTGAGACTAAGAACTTGATGCGTTAGTGTATGCGTCACCGGCAATCAAGACCTTGTAGAAAGGTTCACCAGAACCAATGGATTCTACTGAAAGCTGGAAATAGAGATAATGCTTGCTAAACTGATTAAGAGATTTAACCTTATAAGATGATATTCCATGATGAATAATTCGGAGTAACATTAAATGCCATCTAAACAAGAATCTCACGGAAATCTATGAGAAATACGACCCAAATTGTACTGCAAAAAGAAACTGTGATTAGCATATCTCACTCAGTGATATATTATACTGACCATTGGTAATCGCATTTTATGTATGCCAATTTTGTATGTATGTAGGTGTCACTTTGGTGCGCATTACACTGAACGTAAATAATATTACAAGATAAAATTGTTACGCAATAGATTTACGAAAAATAGGCCCTTCTTTTTTTAGCAAGTAATTGCTATACATTACGGAAGAAATGGAGAAGGAGAATCTCCAACTTAAAACTCTAATCGTGTAGATTAGAGCGACAAAAAGACAAATCAACATCAATGTAACAAAGCATGCTTAACTCAACCGGATGGCTGATGACATTGGCCTTCTTTACATGTAAGTAACCACGAAATTACAGTATGCTCGAAATCTCTTATCGCTGATGCAGGATAGACGACAATCAAGAATTCTACCCCAAAAATAAAGATCGAACATTAGAAGGGAACACTCCGATAGCTTCATATCGGTCTATAGCAGCGTGCAATGAGGTTTGATTGATAGTGTTTAAGAAAGGTAAATAGAGTATTTATACAGAAAATTTTACGGGTGGATAATAAAACCCAGAGGAGTGAAAAATGAGCCAAATGGAACGGGCGGAACGTGAAAATAATGCCTGGAAACGAACCCTGACAGCGAAAGAAAAGAACCGCGAAGTAAACAAGCAGGTTCGGGATACGTTCGCGAGGGAAAGGAGCGCAAAAGTTAATTAGTGGGCGGGAGAGACACAGATGTTACAAAGACGCCCCCCGCTGCTAAATTTGCATCGATTATTATTACCAGCGTTTGTTTTCATCGCAACAATGGCCTAGGAGAAAATTACCCGTCGAGAGAGTTTTTCTCCCCTCCGTGAACGTATCTCCAGAGAGACAACCCGCAATGATCGAGTCGAAAGCCCGATCTATTTCCACCCGCGATCGAGAACGAATCCGAGAAAATAAAATAAGTTCCTCGGAAGATTAATGAAGGCGCGTTTGGGAGGGAAAAAATGACTTTCGAGGGGCGCATTCGAGTTTAATTGAGAGGGAAAAAAAGATTGGAAGCTCATGAGAGGGAAGAGTGGGCAATATTGCCGAATGGAAAGAGAAACTAATGATGGAGAGGTCAACAGCACATGGAAATCCCTACCCCGACTGTGCCCCCACATTCATTTAAAAATCGCAATATCGCACGCACAGCGCTTTCGAACGTCACCTGTTTCTGCAATCTCGCTTTTATACACCCTACCCGCACTCTGCTCGCTCACCCTTGCCACGTAAGAACGTAAACGCACGCAAGGCGGCCATCTTAGTTTTCCCCCACAACGCCTCCCCTCATATCATAACCCATTCGACGAACATTGCAATCGCTCCGCGCCGCGAATATTTCCGAGAATAACAATAGGAAATTAATAAATGCATCTTTTTGCGTCTGTCCATTGCGCACTCGCGCCTTGAAAGCTAAAAAGAACGATAAAGGGAAATTCCGGAGGGGACACTGAGGGACGCCTTGTTTCCCAGTGATTCCCCCAGAGGTCTACACCTATTGCTCACTTGGAAGTTAGGTGGAGACAATGCGAGAACGTCATTTATGTCGGTCTTGCAGCGTGTTACTTGGGTGCTTAAGGTTGCATCATGTCGCATCAAAGTTGAAGTGATATCCCATCGCTTTCAAGGAACATATACATGGGTATTTAATATCGGTTGTCGTATTAGAAATATGAGGAAAAAACTTAGTACAGCGGAAATGTTATTAAAACGAATGATTAAGAACAAATCGACGCAGAAATCGTTTTAAACACTAATCTAAATCACGACTCCCAGAAGTATTGCAAAAAATACTAGTGATAAATTTACCGGAATCGGAATTCGAAACTGTTGCAAATTATAAAAAGAGAAATCACATGCCAATAACACAAGAGACGTCAGTTAATATGAAACATCAAGGATACGTACTGCATTGAAAAAACATACCTAGAAATATCCGAGGATTTTACCGAATTATACACCCTAAATAATAAATCAAGTAGTGCTATGGGTAGTTAAAACAATAGAAAAAATTGCCGGATAACCTCAGGGTACAAGCAAGAAATTCCTTGTAGACAATGGCCGAGAGGCGATCAGATTAAAAACACCGTAACAATATCAACTTTAACTGATCCGTAAGTGTCTTATGAAACATTTTCCAATTTAAGCGGCGTAACAGGTGGTACTGGTATTAAGGGACGAATATAGCTTATTGTCTCGACTGTCGCAAGTTAAACTGCAACTCACATACCACGTGAATGTGTTGAGACGAATAGAAATATGTATTCGTTTAGCTATTGCTCCTTATCTTCTTTGTCCTTTGTCTAAATGCGGTGCATCGCAACTCCGTTAATCGCTGATGAACTTCTTAAGGCCAACGCACGTGCCACGGACAGACCTCAGCATGCAAACTATTCGCGCTAAATATCTGCCCAGTGCGTCTCCGAGCATGTCCAGTGTTTCCATACGTTCCTCAACAGCGCATGGAATTGCTAATTATAAGCGTATCTAGTGATAAATGAAATACATCACTGTTGTGGTAATTAGGCACTGGTATGGAGGCAAGTACAGTGATAAGGGATTAGTAGAGAATTTCTTTCTCGAGAAACTTTATCAAAACTCGAAGTAAGTTAAATTAAATTCATAAGTGACTTATAGAATGTAACGATGTTAATGTAATGACTTAATGTTTTTCTCGTCGTGAGAAAGAGATTAGCAAGAAATTTACATTCCCCACGGAAATTTTATAAAGGTCTGGATCAAATTAGTAAGTTGGGAATTGTGCTACGGACCTAAATTTCCTTCGTATGAAATCGGAACAATACAGAAGTACTTAAAATTCCTTCTTCTCCAATTGTCTTCTGAACACTATTCTGTCTATATATATATGCTTCCGTCCATTTCCCTATTAACTTATGTACCCATTTCAGTTTCCACATCTCATTGAGTCCCATAAAATTTTCTAAATGAAATATTGCTCCTTCACAATGCCATACTCTCTGAACAACACTAGAAATGATGGACCGTGTAGTTCTTCAGTAACTTCCTCAGATATTTGAAGCATGTGTTTACAACTAAAACAAACACACTACCACAATCTCTCATCGAATTTCTTAGATCATGAAATGCAAGCATAAAAACCTGTTGAAGAGTATATTAAGGTATTCCCAATATGTATTATATTGCAGTTCTGCGCTATCGATGGGGATCCTATATAGTTGAATGCTACAGTTGAGCAGCCCCTATCACCATAGAAAGCATGTGGATCCTCATTCCTTAGAGTAGTACATCGAGAATGCTTTAATCTGCTGTTACACACCTTCCCTAAGGCATTTCGAGAAATAAAAGAGATTCCTCGATAAGGGAATGAAATACTACCAGCTATCATGCTCTAATCACTATCTCACCCACGAAAGCACTGCCATCAATTACGGTATAAAGAGACTTCTAATCGGAACTTCATCCTCTAAAACGTTAATAGACAACTCAGCACAATACAACTCGCAGTAGAAAAATATCAGCTCCCACGCGATTGGAGATAATACGCACGCTTAAACATAAACGGATATCAGTTGCAGTATTAAAAAAATCCTCACCCAACCCAACCCTACGATACACATCACCGCTGCAAATAGCAGTTTGTAAACGACTTGAGAAACCAGATCTCAAACCTTATTCCCACAAGACAAATTCAAGCTGCTATTTTATGATAAAATCAACCTGCGTCCTTCACTCCACAATGGCAAAGACTTACTAGATCATTTCTGATGGGTAGGACGTGAAATTCAACAACTACAACAGTTTCTGTTCCTTTGAAGGCGGTAAAAGTATACAATCCTGGAATAGCACATGACAAAGGATGGGGAAAGTTACCTTAAGGACTTTTGACTAAATAAATAAGAACTTTTCACTTTCTGGACACTAGTCTAAGAACATAAATTAAAAATAAAATAAAAATTTAGACTTTCACTTACTTCCTCACGAAAATATGTAAGTATGATGAATATATTTCTAAGATATTGGTACAACAATTAGTCCAAATCCTTTCTATGAAGTAATCTATGATGAAAATCTACCCCTATCTTGACATTTTATAGCTATCATTGATCTATGAATTTTAATGAATTCTAAAAGTATCTTTTCACCATAAAATTACCCAAATTCAGTTATCTGAAAGGATTGGAAGCTATCCATCCATGATTAGAACAATTTGCCATTTGACCACCAAAACTAGACAAACATTCATTGACCATTTCAGTATATATGATGGACCACCTCGAGGTAGCTAAAAGAACAGCACAACAAAAATTTGTTCCTCTTTTCTTAAGGAAAGTTTACAAAGAATATTCAATGCTTAGTTCCACGATTTACTTTGATGAATTTTAGTTTTAAATAGCCAAATCAATTAGTCGCGCGCTCCTCGTATTTCCAATTTATTTATGCTTCAAAAAGCTTCTCGATGTTAAATTCATATCACAATTTTGTACTTAACTTTGATTAATTTACGATTGGTCTCAAATCGGTAATACATCGTGGAGGGAGTATCTAGGTCCTCTAACCATGGAGCTCTCAAACTGATATTTAGTTATTAGAATTACTGACAGTGGAACTCGATCCCAAAAAGAACTAGATTCTATCTTTCTCTGCCGTAATAGATCTTGATCTACCTTCTTTGAGGTACATACTTCGAATTTTATGGAAAATGGAGCGACCGTTTTAGTTTATTTCCTTAAAAATCGATAAGAAATTCGAGCTTTTCAGCAGCAAAAATTTTCTCAAAGACGGCAATGATAAATGTGAGCTTAAGTCAGCATAGAGGTAGTAATTTCCCCCTGAGACCGGAGGACTGCCAATCACTCGATGGTCGTTTTTCTTCAAAACCTACTGTCAACGAAGTATTCTTTTCAAATTCCTACGGAAATAAGAATTCTGGGAGAAGGAGCGTCGAAGCCAAAGGACAGTCGTCAGCAAAAGTGCTCTTTCGACAGCATTAAAAAATGAGCCACTTTCGACATCGAGTGTTCTTGCCTACGGTTCATCGCCCTTCGCCATTTAGCGCCACCATCGCCTCCTAATTATCTATTTGCATTCGACGAGCGTGTGGCCGGTTCGGTTTCGTAGAAACGTCTTTTTGGAAGACTCGATTCTATCACTTCTATTCAAGATTTTGTACAAACGCAAATTCAGGAACCACCTCCCCAAGTTACTGCTGAGCAAAACTTCACTCTGAGCATTTGAACGATTACAGTGATTGATGGGGAAATACAATACTTCAAAGAAAGTCTGCGACAATGACAAGTTTAATTTTAACACCGAATCCTCGATTTCCTGTTTAAGGAAGAACAAATCAGAAACAATTATTTAATGCCTTATGCTTATTTTATCGTGAATATTATTTTAATAAATGTTTGAATTATTTTAATTTAAAATTTATGTTACATTTAGACAAGTTAAAACGTATGCCCCTTCTTCTTCATGTGCTGTCTCCTATCAGAAGGTTG
This sequence comes from Ladona fulva, assembly GCA_000376725.2. NCBI lineage: Eukaryota > Metazoa > Arthropoda > Insecta > Odonata > Libellulidae > Ladona > Ladona fulva. The sequence goes on along the minus strand of KZ308122.1, from coordinate 2,150,602 downwards.
GCTGTCATCATAGCAACACGATGTCTTGATGTAGCTGATTTAAACAGCTCTATGGTTGTACAATTGTACCATTTTTTCAAATTGTCTAGCCAGGATGTACGCCTTCTACCTCTTGATATTTTGCCACAAATCTTCCCTTGAAGAATTTTTTGCAAAATATCGTACTTTTCTCCCCTCACAGTGTGCCCTCAATACCGTAACTTCTTAATTTGAATTGTCCCTTATCCTATGTATGTACCTTATTTCTCTGTAAAAACCTATTTCAGGAATTATCTAACATCAGGAGCCTTAAAATACTGAAAAGAGGGAAGCTAGATATACAATAATAATACTATAACTTACAGATTATGCTCTAAAATTTATGAACATTGCAAATTTAAATTTCGAGCACGGTTGCCGTAAAAAAGAAGGCCACGAAAACTGATTCTATTTTCTATATTGATTCTTACGAATTATTAATAGAATAAATGCAAAAGATTTCGCATCGAATAATCAAAACCATCCATCATGAAAACAACGAAAATTACAATGCCTTGAAGCATTTATGCGACGAGAGAAAAGCATATATTACAGAGTTCTGAAACAATCGTTTCTAAATGAAAACATTTGAACATTTTCAATGCGATTTTCTTTCAGATAGAAGCCCTAATCTTAAGCATGGTTATTCTTCGGTGCTAACATCCGACAACAAAGAATAACGCACGTAACACACTTCAGACAAATTCCAGGAGAAGGTATGAGAACATGAATTGTATGCAGTAGTACTAAATATAATGAACCATTGACATACGAGGTTTAAGAGAAAAACCTTAGACAGAGAGGGGTTCGCAAAAGACCTATAAAAAGGCCCGTGGTCTCAAAAGGCTGTGCTTCGAACGGGCGGGAGATGAAAGGGCACAAAAAATAAGTGAAACACGATGAAAACTTTCCCGGAGCACTCAACTTATACTCCATAGCGAGGCTGAGGTGTTAATTTTCGCGGCGCATTTATAATGCTCGGAATATGAATAAATTTGTGCCCTGCAATCAAATTCCGAGGGTCAGACTTCTTTATATGGCTGCATTAAAAATATAACAGGGTTGGGAATATAAATGCGGGGAAATTCTTTAAAAAGCCGACTGCTGTCTCGCCAGCTGGATTTATTACGCGCATCATGACGCTAGCATTGACGGACAGCCAAATTTAAAATGTTTAATGAACGATTCCTCGAAAACTCTCTCTCGTTTGCCTATCTCTAAACGCAATTGTGTCCCTTTCTGGCCAACGTTGAGCGGAAATGTATGAGTCAGGATCGCCGAGACTCGCGTTTTAATTAGAAGAAATTGGGACGCCTTAATATTACGCTAATGATTATCCTTAACGTTGCCGAAGCGAAATGACGTCAGGACACGTTTAGGATAGAACTGGATGTACCGTTTGGAGAGATTTACTTGCCTGTAAGTATACGTGTGAATAAAATTTTGCATAATATCTAACATCTGCTTTTTCTGCTCGTGCTCAGTAAATTAGTTCCTCGCCATAACTCTAACTATCCATTGGATAGTTAAATCAGAGAAAGGTTAGAGAAAATTAACTAGGTCATCATTGTCAGAGATGATTCAGAATTTGTTGGAGGAGCTGCTTTCACCGAAAATAAAATGCATTGCTTGGATTCGCGACCAGCAAAATTTAGAGATTCTGACCGTATTCGAACCAGAGCAAAGGTTCCATTTGATTTTGTGTCCGATTAGTAGATTCCTAACCATCTATCCTTTCAAAATACGGGCAAAGTATGTTTATATAATTTGAGACCAAAATCTATCTGATTTTTATACATAAATCTATTGATACATGAGGATGTTCAATTGCTAAATGTCTCCACAATCTTACCGAATCGAACTGAGGCTTACTTCGTTAGATATTCCTTTCGAAAGAATTCTTGTGATTCGCATGTTGATTTGAAGCAGGAATGTGTGGTAAAATAGTCATAACATCGGATCAGCCAATTTAATTAACAATATATGTTTTCATTCCACACCTATACCTCGTTAATTAGAGTAACTCACGAATAAATGTATAGTCCTGTACGGTATTTATTACTTGAAACGATTGCGTTAGACCACTGCGCTACAGTCTGCAGTCTATACTCTGTTTTCAATTCTCATTTCATTTTTGGCGAGTTCTCTCCGATGATTTATCCCGAAAAAATGCATGCCCAATAGAAAAGTCGAAGAGAAATGGCAGATCTAAACATACTTTCGAGGGTAGATAAGAAGAACCCAAACAGAGCAAGAAGGCTGAATCATGTCCACTGAGTGAAACAGATCAGTCTTTGATTAGCTTTAGCGACACATTGTTAGTAAGTCGGAAGCAATGGTTAAATTTGGCGATTGAGTCGAATAGAGTGGTAAGATGGCCGTCGAAATATTCAAAATAGCTTTCTACTGACACACATTACGGGAAAATAAACGAAGGCTCGGGGAGATTAATGCTGCGGAATATTTAATCTCGGGCGAAATACAATCGTCATTTTTCGAGTACGAATTCCATACATAAAAGCAGCTGGAAAGTGATTTGTAGCCTTTCAGAATACAAAATTAGGAATAAGAGATCGGAAAGGGTGTGTTAAATCGGAACGCGAAAAAAAATAATGCGATGTAAGGAATGTTTCTGACGCAAAGGAATAACTGAGTTCGAAGTGATAAATTATGCTTAAGCAAGATATTAAACTGAAAGGCTCTATCCCGAAGAGATCAAAAAATCGAAGGAAAATGTCATTTTGGACGATTAATTATTTATGTTTGAACTTTGCAGAAACACGAGCGCGACATAAATCTGCATTAACTTCAGTGTGAATTTCCTTGCCTTGGGTTATAAGAAGCAAAACAGCTGGGCCACTTCGGCACCCTTGATTGCCCCATGTCCATATAATTATCAAGAGTACATGGTATTATATCGAGTCAGCACAATGGTGGAATTAATTCAGCTAAACCGTTAATATCATTAGAAATTGAGCAAAAATTGGCATTAAAACATATCAATTATTGTTATAATTGGAAACAAAATTCAATGCTGGAAATCTTCAGAAGACGAATTTTTAACGAATTGCAAACTCCATTGTTACGAAAATAGGTTTTAACAATGTACGAGGATTAATAATTTTACGTTAAAATCAACCGAGTAAACTGAATAAGTCTTATATTTAGGTAGACATTATAACGCGCGAGTTTATCATTCAACATCCCTCAGAAATAATATAGATATAGACAAGTACATAATAGTATTTTTGCGAGATTACGGACCTTTTAGGTATTATGAATATGAATATATTATGTATCTTCAATATCTAATAAGGTGAATTCTACATTATGCGCATTAAAATTAAATAAGCATCTTTTACCATCCATATTCGTAAAAAACTTGTTTTATCTTTTGTTTCCAATCATTGATTGCCTCGTTTATTATGATCTACTTTAGACTTTAATACTAGAGTGCAACTCTTACTTAATTCATATGAAGATTGATATTCGATAGAAGGAAAACCGAACATATTAGTCCATATTTAGACGACTTAGTTTGGCTGAAGACTCACTTAATACGAATGTACTTCTTGGGTGCATTTATTTACTCTGCTCAAAAATGAAAGACCCAATTATCTACTTGATAACTTCAAATGTAGACCTTCACTCAGCTACCGCCAAAACAGGACTCCTGACGATAACTTTAACTATCCCTCACACAAAGCTGCCGCCTTCCAATGATCTTTTATTGTCTCTGCCATTAATATTTAAAATTTCCTACCAAATACTTTAAGAAATGCACGGAGTTTGCACCAATTTAAATATATATATTACGCACTCCGGACGCTGTAATACAATTGTATATTATAATGTACATATAACTTAACATAATAAGTACATTACATCATTCTAAACTGTATCATATAATTATATTTTTTTCCGTTTCACCGCGAAAATGTATAAGAATTTGTTCGATATGATTTGATTTTGTCCTTAGTTGGCTTTCTGCCACAGGGCATTAATATATATCATTATTATGGGTCAGAAGACCATATGCTATATTCAGCATTTTTACAAGGTACAGGTCCTGCACAGGAGTTCTCGAACCTGAAAGAATTTCGAGGTTCGTCAAAAGCTTTTGTTTATCCTATTCCTCGTGGAAAGAAACAAGAAAGAGTGCATTCCGAAGCAAAGGGGATCAATGTCCGAGGCACTCATACGCGTAAGAGACGCAATCCATAGCGCATTCTGCACTCGCGTGAGAAACTGTTAGAGATAAATGGAGTCACATAAATGCAGCTGATGAGGCGGAAAAAGAGTTTCGAAGACGGAAAGTTTAAGAAAAAGAGACTTAAACGCAGGCGAGTCGAACGTTTTTCTTCCAGTTTGTAGTGCTTTTGTGGCACGGAGACAAGAATGCAGTGCTTGCAGAAAAAAAATCTCTCCTATTGTGTACTGAAAGAGAGACTAGGTTTTCGAAACCGTTGCGGAAGTAATTGGCAGAAAAATGTCGCATTTTTCACGTGCGGAAATTTCTATCGGAAACTCATCACGAATGCTAAATGCGGATAAATCTGAGACAAGGCTTTGAGAGATTATGAAAGTTTACCCGGAAAATGAAATTCTAAGTGAAATAAACATTTCGAGATAGTAAGATCCTGGCAATGAGTATTTATTGTGATGGGAAAATGATACCCAACCTATGAAGAGTGAGATTTTATCAGACTATGATTAAAAAGGGATTTTCCATCAAGATGTGAGAAATGCAAATCCGAGGAGCAGCTATTTGTCTCCGCAACATTTGTCGTGAACTAACAGAGCAATTCTACGTTGCGAATAAGTCGCAAAACAATGTCTCCAAACTATAGTCTCGAAGGAGATACGTTTTTTATGTTAATTATTTCTGGCTTGAGCCATTAAAATAAGTTTGTTATGAGTATAGAAGCTACTAGGATTTTCTATTTGTGACGCGGACATTCTTAAATGTCAATTTCAGAATTCAGCAATAGAAACCAATTTACAAGTTAAGATTTGAGACATAATATTTATAAACCAAGTAATTCTGTAAAGTGTCCATAAATATCACTGACATGAGAGGAAAAAGAATTGTCAAGCTTTTACGCAAATAACGTAGTATGTACAGAAAAATTATAAATTTCTGTTTTCACGCTAATAAAAGAGATATATCATACCCTGAATTTAAAACAAGGATGAATAACAAACTGTTAACCGCAGACTCAAAGGAATCCGTGACTAACAACGGGACTAAACTTACGATAATACGCTTAGTAAGCAAATTATCGAGATTTTAACTGCTGTGGTTTTCCCTCTTCTTGCATTATACGCTATCATCTCACTTTAAATTCCGAGAAAGCGCCGCTTCGAAGACTGCAAACGTTGCAGAATGTGAGAAAATACAACGCAGCTTTCCGCCATTTAGGCATGAGTTACTCTTTCTCAGAAAAAGCCTTTGTCCTTTGGTCGATTTTGTGAACAGTGCGAAAATAACAGCTGTAATTCTGCAATACGCATTTTTCTATTACTGAAATCTGCTGCTTGTAAAAGGTTCATTATTCTCCGGAAAACAATGACATTGTTACCAAACATTTTTGCAACATCGATACCCATGATAATTGAATTAAAAGTGACTGTATGCAAATCTTCATAGACTGCTGTTGAAGAATACCAATATCGGAAGGTGACATTCCTTGCTGCGTTGAAAGTTTACGATGAAAGGTTAAAAACCGTCATATACTGTGGCTTATCGTGCTGAGAATCACAGGAAGAATAATTTCAAATACAGCTTTAAGGGCTATGATAGCAAAGATTTGATTAGATGGCATTAACAGGTAATTGGGGTAATTTTCCAATCGTAGAATAGAGGGAGAGAAAATAGACATACTACAAATTTATAGCCTGACAAATAAAATTGACTACAATTATTGTGCAACGTACTTTTCGATTTCTCCACTACTCTGCGATATCTTATGATGAGAAATCCCTACTCCATGGTAAATATCTTAGGTTAAATGCATTGCTTGATTTTGACGGCAATAATGTTATAAATTTAAAAGCAATTAATTTGACGTTTCTCTCATCTCATCTTGTCTTCTTAGATGACTTTTGGCAATCCATGTAGGCCAAAAATCAATATCACATTTGTGCAGCATCCCATGGTAATTAGATTAACTCACTGTTAAATTTTTTACACAGTATCAAAAGTTCGGTGAAATTTTAAGATCGATCGCTCATCAGAAATTAAAAAATTCGCACTCAAGACCTATAATCATATGTTATAATTTTCATAAATTTAAAATACGAGGTATGAGATAGGAAAAATAAGTGGGGATGCCAAAATACTTCACCAGTGGATTCCAGTTAATAATAAAAAATATAGACATCGAAACTCTTAAGTTATAAACAGGTATTGCGAATGATATATTTTGAAGAGCCTTTAAACATAAGATATGAGAATATTAGGGACATAAAGCAAAAACTAAAGCTCTTCCAGGGGGAGGTTAAGAATATATTAACAGAATTATATTTCTTCTAAATTGTGACATATCAGGCGAAACATAAAATAACTACATATAATTCCACTTATAATTCATTCTCTACGTATAATACTTCCGTAAAATCATTACTTTTACAAAGCTAGGCTCAATCTCTCCTTCCATCGGCTATACGTATTAATAAAGTGATGAAACTCCAAGCTAAAACCATAAATCTGGATGTAGCACCTTAATTTACCCTATGTCCCGCGCTCTCGGAATCATACGTGTATGAACTACTGGTGCCCTCCAATACATAGCATACGGGCAACAACTCGCCAACGGTCATGGCAAGCGGTGGAAGCAAATGACAAGCTGCTGGTGGAAGGCGTGCTAAGGGGTTGTGGGGTAGGGGCACAGGGGGTTGAAGAGAAGGGATGAAGGCTTGGGCGGAGAGGGTGCTCGGCAGAGCGGCGGAGAGCTAGAGGGTGGAGTAAAAGAGAAGTGGGCGGAGCCAGGCTCGGGGGGCGGGGCCCACGGTCTCCCATTGGTCAGGCACGTCCGAAGAGGAAAAGTGGGGGGAGTGAGGAGGGGAGGGAGTCATGGGAGGGGGAATGAACGTAAGGGAGGGGGAAGAAAGTGCGATTCAGGTTAGCTGCTGGCGAATGTGAAAGAGGCGACGGATTCCCCATATCCTACCTCCTACCACCTATGGTCTCTAACCATGTTGCCGCGGAAAAAATCTACTTCTCCTTAGATAGGCTCTAACTGTCGTTATCGACAGACGCAACGAAATTTTGAAACTGTATCACGGTCTATACTCATTTATAAACCCGAATCACTCAAAAAGTAAATTTGAATACTGTTCTTAGAACCTTTTCCCGCCAACAGGAAGGATATTTCGGAGGCAGGGGCAAAAAGGAAGCCTTGAACCGCGGAGTTGGTGCGTGAAAATATGTTTGGCTCTGTACTGCTGCGAAGAGGCACTCGACGGCTGATGACGAGCGTTACTTGCGTTTTAAAATGCAAGGGGAGTTGTACCTCACGTGGCACGAGAGAAACTCTCGATATAAACCTTCGGCCGTTGAGGGATTTTCTTCGAAGGAATTTGCTCACCGAGCATTGCGTCTAGAATGGTTAAGTGCATCCACCGGAACATTAGGACTAGGTGATGTAAACGGAGTTTTCATCTATTAGTAAACATTGTGCATGCGATATCTCGTTTAGTGTAGATTTTCATCTTCTGGCTGGAATAGAAAAGGCTGATTATGGAGTGATCCTGCAGCTGCTCTTGGCATTTCGCTTAGGCTGATACGTGCACGAGGTTTGATACATGTTCTACAATGGCGTTTACTGGAAAGCAGAGTTAATGCGGGTAGTAAAGCAAAGTTTCTCGTGCTTATCATAGTATTTGAAACGTATTTTACGAATGCTTAGGAAAAAAATCAATTCAATTGAAATTTTACGTGCGATATTTCATTTTATACTAGGTAAACACGTAATGATGAATGAAATATTTATCATTTGTCATTTCGTAAGGAATAAAGAAAAAAGGTATCTTTTACATACTTTTGTCTCAGTCTTGTTCAAGGCTGTGATGATTTGAAAGCTACTGAGGTACGAGTCATGCTGAATAAAAACATTAAGGATTCTCCATATACAATGTTACGAAACGTGTTACTCGTAGAGTCATTGTGTTTCACTAACGTAGGCTTGTTCTGCTTATAGCACTCTGGCTCAGCGAGAAAAGCAATGGCAAACTACCTCACTCCTCATCTTGCCTATTAAGCCTCATTTCCCTCTCCTTGCTATAGGTAGCTGATGGTAGAGGGGATGAGGTCCAAAGTATTCTAACAATAAACAATAGATATTCGAGAATAGAATTCGAGCCTTATTAGATCGTCTATTTACCTGATCATGAGTAGCCAATTCTTAAATATACTGTAACCGATTTTCTCTAAAGGAATTCAGAATTTAAGAGAGCAAATGCTCTTGATAAGCATGCATCGGTGTACGTCTATTTTATACTTGAATCGTTAACTGATAACTGCGATTATAATTCCTATATCTTTTGTGTTGATAGTTGAAGACGTTGTTAACCATTGCGAGAAAGAAGATCAATTTATTACGGAGTAAGGAGCAGGGGAGACTTTTGATCAAAGTTCGAAAATTCATATTACCAGTAGATGTATACATAGGAACAGATTAGTGGATTATTCTTAGCACGGTTTTAGTATCAGAGTGGAATAAATTCATTGCAACGGAGAGTATTTTCCAGCCAAACATTTTGAAATTTCTAAACCCAGAAAGACGTTCTAGCTTCAGAACAGTGTCCCAGAGATTTGCGAGGATTTTTATGTGAAATATTAGAGATTCGGACGAAAACCGTAGTACTCTGCTACCAAAAATAAATCCGGTATTTCTAAAGTTAATAGAGAACCCAAAATCCTTATCGATGACAGAAATTCCTATAAAAGGCATAAAGGCTTAGTTCATACTGATCCCGGATTTCCTAATGGACGGGGAGATGTTGAAACTGAGACAATTGATATTCAGGAGACGAATGTGACATCCTTCCCGAACTCATTAAGTGAAGGAAAAAATCTGCGGGTAAGTTGGTCGCCATTTCCACGTTTTCTCTTTTCCTCGACATCCCAATTCTCCCAGCGAAACATGACGAATGTCTCGGCGTTTAAGGCAATATTGCCACGAGATCACGACTTGTTTCCTCATCACCCTGCAGAAGTAGCTACAACTGGAGAGAACTAATATAATAGTATTCGAAAAACTACTTACTTCAGCTATAATCAGCTAAGCGAGGGGAATACTTAGAAATTTAAATTAATTTTTCATTCCTTCTAAGGCACGCGCTTGCTGGCTTTCGCCCATTTTTTGTTCAATGACTCTTTAATTTGCTCAACCAAAATTTTCGCCCGTACATTATAATGGGTCATCATTCCTGTTTGTGGCCGACTTTAAACAAATAAATGAATCTAGTCTGTGGATTTCCTCTCCATTCCGGGGAGAGAAAAAAGTCGTTCGCAAGGGACACGTATGGAGCTCTCCCGTCAGCTGTTAAAACACACTTCCCCCATTGGAGAGGGAACGAAAAGAGGAGAACGAGTTAAATTTATAAAAAGGTCCAGCGTAACAGAAGATGGGCTCTGCTAGAGAGTTGAAACGGGTCGAGGAGTCAATGCAGGAAATGGACTTCCCCCTATGCGAGATCAAATATTCCTACATTTTCCAATTTTCGACCTTTGATTGGCCAGAGAGCCTGCAGTTAGAAGAAAGAGCTCTACGGGCAGGTTTGTCCGACACTAAATTCGCAAAATATTTTTAACTCTAAAATTAAAATTTTGAGTATTGAACTGACGCGGGCGTTTTCTATTACTATGTTCTTCCTAAAAGTTGGCGATATGGTGATCTCATGAAATTGTATAAAGTTTTGTAAAGATTAAAATTATGACATTCAACTTATATTTCAACAAGGATATCTAAAGACGAAGTTAAACATTGCAAATAGAATGGATGGACGAGCTCACAAATATGTATTTGTAAGTACGCATGCATTCATTGATCCAACCTTTGTAGAAATTTCTGCTTTTCTATTTCTTTATAGCAAAAGCTACATAGCAGCAGATTCATAGACTGAAGAATTTTCTTCAACTTTACAGCAAAAATGCTACATGATAAGATAAAGTTCATTGCATTTCAGAAGGCAGATGGATTGGCTATCAATTTTTTTAAGCTAAACAAATGCCCTGAATCACCGGCTATGCTTTTTAAATTATATCGGAATTTTAAAAATAATTAATCCCTCCAAGGAACAAGGAAGTCAAGGGCACATTTTAATCCCGATACGGATTTAGAACCGTAAATCATGTATTCAAATGAGAACAATTTTACGAAAATTTGCAGAGAATGTCTGTTTTGTCGTTTTTTGATTTTGAGATCGTAAAAACGTCATTCCGTCAGACCTGACATGACCACACTTAGAAAGACGAACACACCACAGAACGACTAAGAGATAGACTCTCTTGCGTGAAAATTCTCGAGGTGTGGCTACTATGTTAGATAACACTTCCTCTTGTAAGTTACAGTACCAATGGTAAGGAGATAAAATTTTATTTCGGAGATATAGTTAATACTATGAATGGTAGTAGCGCTTAGCTTTAGCTTTCCGTTACTTGTTTTACGAATGCTACTTAGGTGACAATCCTCACTATATGTTTTGTTGCTTAGCTATTTTTATATTTTTGTATTTTCCACAGATTTTTGTATTTCTCCAACGCATTCTTTTGCTCTTTTGATTTTCTCTATTCATTTCATTTCTGTCTTGATTGTTTTTTGTATTTCCATACATATTTGTAATTTTACATTACTTGTTTTTTGTCTTGCTTTATGGGAACTTCCCAGAGCATAAAAAATTTCAAATAAATAAAATAAATAAATAAATATATGTAGGTAAGGGTAAATCTTGAACCATTATCTACGACACAATAGTAAAGACCGAGTACATTCTTGCCATCCAGGTATCAGTAATATTTAACATGCCGTGTAATGCTGTGGGATAATTTTCTCTAATTACAGTATTATGTAATACTATGAGATACAATGCATATTAATGCATAACATAGACAAAAGTAATTATTAATAAATCTGAATCCCAGTTACCTTTTAAAAGATTAAAAAATCAAAATCAAAGGTCTTTACAAAATTATCATAGTGTCTTTATGCAGGAAAAGTAAATCTACTATTTTACGCACAGCCACGATGCAGCAGAGAAAGCTAATTTTTAGCAACTGCACATACGTAGACATCAACACTCGATATTTCACTAAGTTCTTTTAATTAAAAAGTAGCTCTGTCGTAGATAAATGCAGATTGTAAACAGAAATTCAAGGACGAGATCTGAGCGGAAACCACGACCGAATGGCTGTGACGGTGAATGAATGGAGCAATTCCATGTTCTGTTTCCTAGATAGAAGAATTGAGCTTGATAGATTAGTTGGCGAGAGCTATGCTTGGATAGAAAAGGAAGCGCTGGCTTCTTCTCCGTAAGCCAGGAATTATTCAAACGGTTTGTTCAGTTCAGCTCATTACCGACACCGCTAGCACCTTTTACAGCTTCGTGGAATAATATCACAGTCCGAGCCTTACCAGCTCTTCTCCTAGTTTCATTTAATTGTGCGTTCTCTTAGTAGAACTGTTTCCTATCTTCACCAGAGATGGATGGAATATAGAAGACACTGCAAGTACATCTATTTCACACTAGTGTAACACTTGAAGCTTCTCATAATCCTCATTTTAAGGAATACTTTTGCGTAGTAAGATGCAAGTGAATAAATTTTTACGTTTTGATAAGTGGCGAAGGAGAAAGAGTTAGCTTGTTTACTTTCTAGCTCCAAAGCCCCGGGTTCTAGTCCTAGCTAATCGCAATTATCTGGTTAGCGAATGGTGTGTTTGTGTTATTCAGTAATATCTAATAACTGTTAAAAAGGATGTGATGGGGATATTCCTGTTTCCAGTATGAAATTGTTGTTAAGTTGGGTGGAGAAAATTAACTTTATTTTATGTTTTCATTTCGATATTAATTCATACTGTAGGAGGAAACTAAATGTATAAAAAGATGAAATTCAACCATTTTAAAGAATATCCTCACAAGCAATGGCATGCTATCTAACTATTCACAACAGCCAATTACGCAATATACCTATGATACGTTCGGATAGTTTAAAGAATAGAGCCTATTGCGCGGTTCGTTTTTCTTCGTCCAACTAAAAAAATCCCACAAAATATGACACTGTAAATCATACTTAGTCAATCTAATAACTATGCCGGGAGAGAGTACATAGGTTTCAGACATGGGTCGCCCTTTACCTGTGCAGAAGTGCCGAGTAAGCAATCACAGAGTCCATTCGTTTTTATTCCCATTAACTACATCTTTTCGCTATGAAATGTAGAAACGATTCTAAAGGTATCACACAAGATATTCCTCATGCTTAATCAGTTCCTTGGAAAGAATAACCGCATGTCATAGGTCAGGGAGAAAATGAGAATGCGTAGTTTAAAGTTCATCTCTGGAGAGAAACATGGAATTTACGTAAGTGATGCTGTAAAATATGAAATAAATTTGCGCAAAAAATTCGTTTTTGCAATGAGGCTTCGACCAAGAGTAGTTTGTATTTCGAAAGAACCAGGGAAATTGCGCTCAAAGAAATTGTACAACACATAGTCCATGCTACTTCGCCAACGTCAGATGTGAGGAAACGGAGGAAGCGCCCACTACAACTGCGGATTGTTTACTTAGAGATTTCCCCGAATAAATAAGCTTTTTTCAGACCCTAATTTATGCGGAGGACGTCGTAAAGCAAATAGAACTCCAGAAACGCTGGAAATGAGTTCGAAACAACGAAGAAAGAAACTTAAAAGCTCGGATAAAAATGCTTTTTTTCTTCCATCCGGAACTCCGGCTGATGCCGTGTTATTTCGCGTTTTAGACGCCTTCGAAATTAAAGACTCATCGCATTTTTATAAATGGATGATGACGATGATTCCCAGAACTTTGCTCAGGGGCCAAGAACAAACAGAACCAAAAAAGTTCTAGCCAGTTTATCCCCAGAGCAATCACGTAAGAAAAAAATCCGTTACCATTTCAACTAGGAACGGAACTTAAAATCGAAACTGCAATGTTGCGTCACATTTAAATATTCCAGAAACTATTTTACCCGCTAACTTAGAAGAATGGTCAGTTCTCATAGTTCTATTGCTCCAGGATTTAATGCGATTCTATAGACGTACACATCAGTTGGAACATCTGTTTCCAGTTTTCATTGTATATTTTCTTTCTTCACGGTAACGATTTTGATGGCTATAATGCAATGCCTGTCTTGTTTAAAACGATTCGCCAAAATTAGATACAGAGTAATTAATCGCTTTAGAGGATTACTCGAGCCATAAGCCCGAGACACGCTCAGGTTCTTCCTATAGCTACATTTTCTGCCTAACGATAATAAATCATGAATGCACCGAAAATGAATCGCGCACTTTTCTTTTGACTTGAATATTATTAATGATCCGACTCTCTCCTTTATCCGCCAATATGTTATTGGAACAAAATATTTAAGGGGACAGCGAAGCAGCCGGTTTCAATAATTATTCATCACCACGACAACAGAAACGTGCCGTGCGTGGATGGCCCAGACCACAGAGATAATTTCAAAATTTAACCTAATAATGGTTACTTAATGCTCCAAATTCTCTAATGCACCAAAATTTAAACATAATCTTCGTTTGATTCAGCCAGAAAGAGATATTTGATGGTGAATATCATTTTATGACCACAAACTCTCTGAAAGAAAACAAACAGACCTAGTTCAGAATTAACTGGAACTGAATCTTTCAGAAACGGTGTCACAGCGCATCTTGTAGACAGATTAACTCTTTGAACGTTCTAAGAGATATTTCATCTTTTAGAAATTACTATTTTCTTACTGTATTAAAATAATTACTAGGCATGCCTTATGCCTTAGCATAAAGTAAAAATTTATGAAAAACATTCTTGATTCCGTCAGAACCACTCTAATTAGTTGATGTTCTCTAGAAGAAAATAGCTTACTTGTTCAGTCAACTGCTGATTTTACAACAGTTTCATTAAGTTGAATACAAATTTTAGGCATTTTGTCATATTTAATGTATTTCTCGGCAACATTTACACGAATTTGTTTCCCTTGTGTCATTCATTGTGATTTGATAACTACATTAGCTATGCTTATTAAATTTTCGCGTCACATTTATAATATATTACATACAATGACTCCATAAGGATTATTTACTATTATTTTGATCGATATACAATGGAATAAGCCTTCCTAAGTAGCAGTGAAATAAATTTTCATGAAATCTCCAAAAATGATGGACAGCTAAGCCCTGCATTCAACTACGATTTCAATCACAGCAGTACGAAAGATTATAAAATGACACAGATTGATCGGTTGCGTTTAAAGAGCAGAACTAGGAATCAATTTGGAACACCCATAGAAAATCCTAGTGACATTTCGCTCGATTTTAAACTGCAGCAGCTCGCATTTTTGTCAGACGAAGGGGGAGAAAGAATGGGGCAAGGGCTTGATGCTACTCTTAAATCTCCGGAGGGGTGGGTGGGAATTAAGGTTCGCTAGGGTGCAGTCCAGATTGAGGTAAAGGAGAATTAAGGTGGAAATAGGGAGAAATGGAAGGGTTTTGGCCCTCAGGGGGCGGAAAATAGGGGGGTCGTCCCGTGAATAGACAGCGATGAAAGAACTGCGCTCGGAGAGGGTAATCAATCCCGAATCCCTCTTCAAATCCCGCCCCCGATTCCACTTCTCTATCAACATCACCCTTCTCCGGCCATACCAGTTTCCCCAAGAACGCATCTGCTTCCGCTCGTGTCAGTTTGCGCTTTAGAAATCGACGGTTCCGTGGAATACGTCCCAAATGCATCATCCGCGTTTTCCACGATCGACAACGACTACGCGGAAACTTTTCCTCTGGTGGATGATGGAATTGATGATTTTTATCAAACCCGGTTTTTGAGTTGACGTTCAAAAACCGATGCGGAGTGGTAATTAAGTTCTGAGAAATTGGTCTCACTGAACCGTAAAAATTTAAACGCAATGTTTCGCTAAAACTGGCAGCGTCATCAAAAATTCCCATCTTACGTAAATATTTAAAAATGGTGTAAAAATATGGAAAGAAAGACAGAAATCATCAACACGATAATTATCTTTCACAATAGATCGGATCTTTAGTGTGACTCCAGAAATGAGTAGTAAACGATGAAAAGTGAAATGCGCTAGAAAACTAATGCTACATGTTGGTATATGTTGGTGGAGAGAAAGAAAAGGGTTAAGTTGAAAAGGCTTATTTAATCTATTAAGCGGCCTTCATAGAACTTTATTTCTGAAAAACAGAAAACAGAGCGCAAAACACAAATGAGAAAGAGTAATGTTAATATTTGTACAATATAAGAATTTTTTGGGAATATTTGCTGAGAAAAGACTATCGGAGATCAGATGATGAAGCGATTATTAGCCTTTCAAAAGGTTGAGCAGATGGATAGCGTGGTAAAGGTTTATAAAAGAGTGAATTGTACTTTAAATTTTAGAGAATTTAGAATAAAAATATTAAAATTAATATACAACGGTGAAACGGTGCTTTTAGCGGAATCGAAAGAGCCCAAACAAAATTCAGCAATGGACAGGTTTTCGTTATGTACAGAATTGAATCCTGTATATGCAAACATCAAGTTAGGACAAAGAATTTTTTTCCATAATGGACAAGTTTCCGCTGTATACAGGTTCCGTTTTTTACAGATTCCACTGTATTAGCCGTAATCTCTAACTCATAGAATTTAAAACAGCCATTGCTGTTTCTTAAAACAGAGCTCAGGCAAGATACCATATCGCCATTATCCCCGAAAAGACTGATAAAATTAAAAGATAGCCGAAATTTTAAACTTAGTAAACAGAAGGATAAGACGACAACAGTCCGAAAAGCGTTTCAGTCACTGTCGGACGCTACTACGAAATAATTAGAGGAAAATTTCGACACTTTCGTGGTAATCTAATATCTATGATTTCCATCCCATCTGCTAATTTTTATTACGGATAATAACGCCTTAGGCTTTTTCCCTTAATTCCAATCATTAGGTACCACTCGAGACAAGCTACCCGCATCTGCGAAAATAATCTTCAACTTCCTTATAAATATTTCAAATTTTAATGGAAAATTTAATTCGTATAGCTCCATTCCATCGTCAGCTTTTCATTGAATGGTAAACTAGAAACTTCACAGAATACTACGCGAAAAGTTTGCTCAGAATTACTCCCAAAATATTAAAAACTAAACCAGATCCTACCAACTTCGCGAAACTTGTTCGGCCATCCTTGGAAGTGAATTATACAGCTTCCCATATCCGTAAATATCTTCTTCTTTTCACGACGGCGTTCGCCTTTATTCAGATGGGCCGATTTATGGCCAAACATTATTCAGAAATACCACTTTTACATCCCTCCGCCAGTTGGATATGCTGATTAGAATGTGGTCTGCAAAGTAGCACTTGAGGATGAAAAATTCCCTTCGATATCCAGTCCGAAAAACAGCCGTCGGAGTACAGACGATGCTGGAAGAAAGAACGCCGTCGGATACGCGATATCTTACATTTGGTAATAGAGTAGAATTGAAACGCATACCGAATTAAAATTGACAGATTTATCGAAATCCCAAAAAAGATTCTGACAGGCTCATATGGAACTTTAAATATTGAAACTTTTCTGCGGGCACATCCTCATTCCAAATTCAACAAAATCCGAGTAAAACCCGCGCATTCGATCGAATAGCTTCCAGAATATTCCAATAGCATGCCGTTCCGCTCAACTAACTCATCTTCCACGCTTTCCCCCAAATTGACGTACGGCGTTTCGTCACAGCACCAATCCCTCCAGAGAGTCCCCCTTCGCCCATGCATATTCTTCGTATCCGTCGTTGTGGAACGACCGAAAGGGTTAATGTGGGATGTTGGGCTACAATGGGGGAAAGAGACTTTACTTGGAAGAACGAACCAAACATCTTTTTACTTTCCTCATCCTCCCGCCGCGTATCCCAACTCTTTTCCCCCAACCCAAATAATAAAACCCCAACCATTTTCCCACCCACTTCCCTCGCTCTTGCGTCACGAGGGCATGGTTTATTGGGGGGCAGACAAAAGAGTCCTTCCCTCTATCGTATCGATTCCGCCCCCCCCCCCCCCCATCCCCGCCACAATTCCCCCTTCGACTAATTCCTTTCAGCGCACGAACCCTACCCTTCCATCCGGCCATCTCTCATCTTCCTTTTTTCCCAAGATCGAATTCGTAAACATGCGTCATCCACGTCCTCCTCAAACCCTTTCCACCAAAGTGACCCAAATTAAAGAAGAGGCAGTCGTCTTAACCCTTTACGGAAAACCCCGGCCTTAAACCCCCGCGCTCCTGGAAGCATCTCCACGGAAAAGTAAACATCTTCGTCGGTTTGAGAGCGAATTCACGGAAGGATGCTCGCGTGTCTTCTCAAAGAAGACTCATTTGTATTACATAAGCTGCAGGCTGTCGGAGCTTGTGAGCGTGCTACGGGTCGCACTATGATACTTTTGTACAATCAGAAGCCTTATCTATTGTGAATCGTTCAGCTCGACCACAGCCCAAACCCAAAAGTTTACCTCAAAAACTTTACGCTCCGATGAAATTGCTAGCGTGGCAACGACCCTGAATCAATCATAATTTATTAGCTTATTTATGCTTACATTTATATATAATTATATTTCGATAAATTTTAATACTGATTAATATTCTGCTTTTGTTTTGATTTTATATATACATAATGATTTTAAATCCAGAGAATTCTTATACACAGTTAGCAAACACTACACTACTACTACTATATCTAACATAAGATCGTATTTTTTTTCTATAATAAGAGTATGTTTCAAGATTGTATAAGATAAATATTTTCATATAATATTAGCAATACGATATTCCCATCGGAATTGTTCGAAAACATTGAGCGAATCAAATAAGTAATAACTTGAAAAGTGGTGACTGACATATAATTTATACGATAAATCCTCTATGTAGTACATAACCTTTTATTTCCGTTAAATTCATCATTTTGCATTTATTCAAGGACATTTGTCTGATATAAAAGCACAATATTAATTGTAAGATCAACTGGCTTATTCCGAATCTTCATCGCGCAAGATAATCATAATCTAGTTCATTCGATCAAATAAAGAAGCTCTTTAAAAATCATATCCATCAAATATTCTGGACCTGATCTTTCGATTTTGCTGAAACACAGCCGGTTTTCGTTCCTCGTCGGCTATCGTCTCAATGGAAACGGTCAGATAGCATCTCCCATCAGCGAGGAAGAAAAGACACCAAACAGCAAAAAAGACATCCGAGCGTTAAATGCAAGTCCCACATTCTCGGAACGCGATATGACGGGGAACCATAACACTTTTTTCATCTCCCAAATCCCCACTTTTTTCACTCATCCGCGGCGTGCGGACCAAAGTCGCATCTCGGCCAGCTCCTAGAAGAACGTCCGTTTTCGATAAAGTCCATATGTAAAGAGATGAAGGGACATAATTCACGTGTACTCGTACAGACAACGGCGTGTTTATTCTCCCGCCCGTCTGTGTCCTGTTACTCTGTTTCGAGGCATTACACTCCACTTCACTCCTCCAACCGCCTCCTCCCTCTTTCCCGCCTTTGAAAACATCGCTACAACGCCCGCACGGCTCGAGGAAATTCATTTTAAAAAATAAATAGAAATCTGGATGACTCGCAGCTGCAGACCACTCACTAACCCTCGGTGAAGTCCATTATGAGTTTAGGAGAGGCAAGAGGGAAAGGGTTTCTTTTTTTGGGATGGGGGAGCTGGAAATTTGGATCGGCGGGGAGATGTCGCCCGGCTACAAAAGGCCCGTTTCCTCTCGAGGACGTGTTAGATAAATAATAAAGTAAATGCGATTGTGGCGCGGAATGGAGAAATGGGGTTAAGTAGAAAAGGAGGGAAAGAGGATTGGGAGACTGGATGGAGTTTGACGGCAGGACCGAGTTGGATGTCTGCTACATCATATTTCTGCGACTCCGGAGTAACTCGGAAAGGAATTTATCGGTAAATAAAACGGACAACCGTGCATTCTGCTTTCGTTCCTGTCACTAACATAAAGGATATATCCTGATTTGGCGTAGAATAAAAAGTCAATTTAATCGAGGTTATTTCCTAGTGACCGGACCCTGTTCCGAATCCGCAGCTGACAGAATTCGTGGAAGCTAGAAAAGTTCCACTGAAGATTACTGGTCTAGATTAGTTTCATTAAGGTCTTGCACACCAAAATTTTTAAATAATCGTAAACAGAGAAGATAGAAGTGCCGCATGATACCAGATTTGTAGAGGTTAAGGCTAACGCTGTTGAAATAAATAGTACCAGGTTCGATTCCGAACAAAGATAAAAATCGAGAAATTTGGATTTATCGATCTCAAAAATCTTGATTTTAAAGCGAAAATTTTTAATTAAACTTAAGAGTGGTCTCTTAAGAGAAACCTTTCCTGTAACGAAGGCTAGAGACCATGCCTTACCCAGGAGTCGAAACAAGGACTAAGGTATAGCTCGGATAGCACGTTAACCCCTACACCGCTGAGGTTGGCAAAAACTTCTCTTCTAGCGTTAGAAAAACACTATGGGACTAAGAGCCTATGCTCAAGAGTTCATATATTGTACGAATGTATTTGCATGTAATATCTACAATGAATAGATAAACGTATTCTGTATTTAACATTCCCATTTACTCTTCAGGGAAAATTAGGACCAAGAGACGTGGAGAAATTGTTACAGTAAAGTTAACTGAACGCAGAAATCTAAGACGTAACAGTTCATCGCCCTCCATGTACCCAGAAGCTCGGTTGCCGAAAATGAAGCAATCACCCTTCTTACGTGACGAATAGGAGAAAGGAAATCGAATCGAACTCAGCGTCGATTCGGAAGCGGCGGTCCAGCTAATTCTCAGTCCCAGCATCCATTGAAGGTAACCCAACGACGGGGAATTCCATCGAACTTGGGACCACATTTCGCGCATAGCAGTCTCGAGAAAATAAAAGACTATCGAGAGGAAGGAGCGGATGAGAAGAGAGAACCTTATTCAGAAATACATTTTCGGTTCAGCACACAAACCACGCGCTCATAAAACTCCTCACAATCCCTCTCTCAAGTTCGAGAAAAGAATTTTCATAGCGAATGAATTATTTACAACGCCGAAACGGACTATCGCCTCGAGTGGCAATGTTTTCATTAGCTGCGGTATTCTTCCCTCGCCTTGCACACGTCGGAAACATATTCAGTCCCTTTCCTTTCTTTCTTTTCTGCCTCCAAAAATTCCCCTTCTCCGGTGGATTCTTTTCCAGAGGCGATAAAGTCTCTCCGAGCGATACTCCCACACCGTTCGTCTCCATAGGAGAGGAATCCCAGGTTCTCTATCACTTCCCTTCGATGTCTGGGGCAATAAAGCTTTTTAAGGGCTAACACGAAATTCCTCCTCTTTTTCCCCTGCTTGACTTCCAAATGGGACTGCCAACTTCTGAAAATTTGGACCCATTGTCTAGGACTGAAGATCCTCGTCACGTGACAAAGCGCTCCGAAGTAAAAATATCTGTACTAAATAAGTCCGCATGTTTGAGTGAGGGAGGTGAAATGCTCTGTTTTCTATTAGGATTCTTACCAGTTACCCTGATGATAATTTTCTATACTTTTCGGAGGAAGTATGGAAGTTGTGGCCACAGTGTGATCTCGATCCAGATTTTATTATACAAGACCGAAGACATCAACTTGAAGTGCATGATATACTAAGATCAGAAAATTAAGGAGCCCTTACTGGCGTACTCGTAACCCTTTGGGGGTACGGGAAGATTTTTCAGGGGGTGTAATTAAAATATAATTTTGCTATGATATTGAATTTTTTCAAATCAGATGTTTTAGCATTATTTCCGAGGTATCTCCTTATGGCAATGTCTGTTAGGTAATCGTGGCCAATTAACTAAATACTTTGTTTCTCTTCCTTATGAATAGATGTGATGAGAGAGAAGAAAAATATTCAACCTAAAGGTAGTTTGGATAAATTTTAGTCCATCTAGTTTTCTCATCCTTTTATGTGATTGCTTTTGATGTTAATTATGTCTCTAAAATCCTCTACTATTACTACTACAAGAATTGTATATCTAAAATTTTAGAAGTTTCTATAAATCCTTATGAAAAAAGCCTACATGCGAGGAATCATCGAATAAAAAACTTCATAGGCTGGCTGTCTGTTTTCCGTTCCTATTTCAACTTTCTTCCTAAACAGTTCCTTCTCTCAGAAGAGCCATAACATCCTTCGGGATTCGGTAACCACCTTCAATTCCGGCATCTTATCGATCAGAACAGAGGGGAAGAAATTTCTCAGAGTGACGAGAGGTTTATAACACACGAAGTTAAACACATTTTGTCTTTTCATTCCAGATTATGGCTTTTAGGGGCAGTGAAACGGACAGACGGAATCGTTAAAGCAAGAATCTGTTTGCCTCCTGGGTTAATGTTTGGGCACTGCCTCAAGTCATTTATGTCGAGGAAGCGATGATGTTTTTATGAGAGATCCAACTCTTACCAAATGGAGAAATATGACCGTTCTTTGAATACAAAACCGAAAATACCCTATCAAAGGAAAAACATTAGTTCGTTTTTGGATGCAATTGCGAGAGCTAAAGGAGAGAATAGATCCACTTGCGGTTGATGAGGTTAGAAATGTACAGGATGAGATTAGTTAAGGTAGTTGTCAAGGCATTTTCCTACGATACTAAATTTAAAATTATTTTTTGCGACCACTACGAAATTATACGAAATGCTAGTGAAAATATGTACTTAGTGAAAATATTCACAATAATATAAAGTGAAATTTACCGCGAAGGGATTATGAACAAAAGTTAATTTTACAAGACCGAAATTTCTAAGTTTAGAAAGATATTTTTGCAAGATAGAATTGCGAGGGTGGAGAACATATTTCATTACAGAAGTATGTATGGATTTGTTTCTTCGGAACTTCACATACAGCAGTTATTGACAGTTTACAGTAAGATATTTAACATGGAAGGACACAAATAACCATACCCAACCTATGAAGACCCTTATCCTGGACATCGGTTGACTTAAAATCTAACCATTCCAGCATCAGCATCGGTATATGAAACAAATTTAACAAATGCAGCAATTTCAATTTAAAAAATTGCATGACAATTGAAGACATCCAAAATTGCATCTCATAAAAGCAACCTAAACCCTTTCAGCCGTGCGATTAACATGGGTTCTCTATATACGTGAGGATTCCCCAAACTCTTCATCTACAACCTAGTCGAATCCACCGAAAAATCCAAGCAAATCACTCCATCGGGATATTGAATCAATGAAGTCGAAATGTTTGTTTTTCTCTCGCTGCCAAGTTCAAAATCTGGTGTGGAGAAAGGGTTGAGTGTCGGTTCCGAGATAAACGATGCGAATGGGGTGTCTGCGGGATGGGGGGCGTGGTGGTGGCGGTTTGGAGGCGTCAAAAGGCACTCATTACGAAATACTACGTGACTGCGCTCTCCGCTCGCCAGCAGTAAATTCCTCTCCGCCCCTCCTAACAACTCTCGCCCGTTCTTTTTTTTTTAATAGCGGCCTCGCAAAATCATGCGAAATCCGGGTATTTTATCATTTTCTTCTCTTCTTATTCGCGATGATATTCAAGCCGTCCTCTCCCCGGAAAACGGTTCGTTAACCTGGGAGCAACCTCTTTCCACCATCTCCTATAAAATGAACAAAAAGGTGCGAAGCTTATATCGTCGATTTTCGACTCGCTCCGCCTGTTGCCGATTATTATTTTTAATAGCTTTTCCTTTGAAAAATATAGCACGAATTAATTCCCGCCCTTTCGTTGGGGCCATAAAAAGGCGCGCAACGCCGATTCGACAAACGCGCTTCGATTATTTTATGCTCGTCTCGCACGTTGAAAAAATATCGGCCCAACCGTAATCCGAAATGGTGATATAGTTTCGTAACATTGAATCCTGCTGCTAGAGATATTGCCTTTCTGTCGATCTCAGTTGAACGTTCAGTGCTTCTTAATTTCCTTCGAATATGACCACGAAAACCGTAAAACTAAAAAAATTAATTAAGCCANTCTCCAACATAGAAAAATGCACCCGAGATATCTCTATCTAAATTCGACCACGCTGGTATGCCGTTACTAAAATAGTTAGGAGAGAATATTTATGGTTAGGAAAGATGCAGAGAAATAAAACACAGTGTAAGAGGCAAATCACGAAGAGTGTGAAACGTTTACGTTGATTTTACCGCTTGTTTTAAACATAAGGCGTCTAGGATATGATGCACCGAATACTGATGAACAGTGAGCAATGAAAATGAACAGGACGCATGACCAGTTATTACCTTCTATCACTACTCCTCAATTACAATATAATTTTAATTTGTGAACTTGCTCAGTTTCTAAGAATGAAATATTTGAGTTAAATAAAAATTTTGAAGAATATCCGATACAAATCAGTCAAGATATATCTGAAAATGTAAAATATTTCATGATCGTTCTGGCTGCCCTAAACACAGTACAATCAAAACCGTCCGCCCTGGAATGTAAGATTACACCAAGAAAATTTCATCCACAGTCATTCAAACTATCTTAAGATTATTAAATTGCCTTACCCTTAGAAAACGGAATTCATCCGCACATCATCGATCAATAAAATAATAATCGATTCATATAAATTTTATTTCCCCGGTATACTTACATGTGAAAACGTATTCCGAGTGTAATACTCCTATCCTCGACTTACGCAAAAATCATTTTATGTACACGCTTCACGGAAATAAAATAAAGAATAAAAAAATTCCTGTAATAAAATGAATTTCTCGAGAAAAAAGAATCACCAAAATCTTTGGAATAAACACGCCCGGAAAGAACAACAGCGACATTTTTTGCTGCTTTTCTCAGCCAGGATGGAAAATCATCACAACTCAAGATATACGAAAAAGGAGGCGCCGTCCCTCGCATCTCTCGGCCATTTTCACACTTCTTTCTTTATGATTGCCCGGGTGTAGAGGCCATCCTTTCCTTGTGTGGTCCTCCCCCTGCTCCACCCAACCTCCCTCAACCCATCTCCGACCAACAACTGCTCGTCACGGACACGATAATGTTCCAAAAGCCATTCCCTCGCATTCAAACCAAAGAGCATTTCGAATAACCCCATCCTTATCCCAAAACCTGCATTTTTGCTATTCTTCTTTTTATCACCGCTTCTGCACACTTTATACGGACAGACGGTTCCAATTATTCTCGTTAAATCTTAATACTTATCGGAGGACTTTATTATCACCTCCGAGAACACTCGGGGATTGCGCGCTCTTTATCCGAGGGATTTTAGCGAGTTTTTCTCTCCCGAGGGTTTAATAATGACCCAGCCTCCCTCCCTATTGTTACGATCCGTATCGCCATCTTTAAAACCAGACTTGTCGAAAAAAAGAACACCGCGGAGTTCATTCGTAACCACTTTGACGTACTCCGTGCGGTCAGATTTTTTTCACGGGTGCTGCGGATTTTTTAGCGAGAACGTAAGCGTGGCTTGCGCAAGTGATTCCTTTTTTAAAAGCGTCGCCCTTCGCCTCGGATTTTTTTTCTAGCGAACTACGTTTTTCTCTATGTGATACAAGCAAACCTCAGCGATTTCGCAAGTGAGTTACGCTCTTTTTACCTGCTCCCCTCCCTACTTCGTTGTTTGCTCTCGAGTTTGCAATAATTGAAAATTATTTCGCAATTATCACAGTCTCATTGACGGTGGAGTTATATTGAAATCGCACGCTTTAGCATAAATGCTCTCCATTACCTCTAAACGTTTCGCAAGGTCTCCCGGAGCGGTTAACCTTAAGGACACGCGTTCATCATCTGATTTTTTGTGTGATTGGTCCTCCGTGAAAGAGGAAGTTCGGAACTCATCTAAGCTGACGTACTCCAACGTTTGACGGGTTACGAAGCAATCTTCAGAAGAAATATTTATGATTATTGACCATTGGAGTTCCCTAAAGGGTTATTGATAGAGACGTAAGGATATATTGAATATACAGCAATTAATGCATGAAATTTGAAATAATGTTTGAGATTCCCTTCAAATGTTTTCAATTGATTAATGNTCGGCCTCTTCGGAAAAGGGAAAATAAAATTAACCCATTGGCAAACCGAAAAATGAGATTATTAGCTTTCGGAATTCAATTACGAATCCTGGTCACGGTGTTTATTTATGCTAGTCGAGCCGGGTCGAACGTTCCTAATGAGATCTAACGAACACAAAGATCGCTTTCTTGAGAATTACATCTCTTACCACTTTGCGGGACGCCAAAAGGCGACCGGGACTTCGCTTGCCCAAGGATAACTTCAACGCTTAAAAATGTACTCCATGAGCATCTCGAGGAAAACAATTATTTCCGGTTAACTAGCTCTAGTTACCGTCTCATCATGCGAAATATTAAGACCTAATTACCTAAACGTGCTTCTATGCCGCCCCTCTCAAACCCCACTTTAGTGTTCATTACTGATTAGGTGCCCCAAGCAAACCAAAATAAATTTTATATAAATCTCAATCAACCAGATTAAACAAGCTGCGTTTTCGAAAGAGTATTATTTCTTTATTCATAGGCTAGGAAAATCTAAAAAATATCACAGAACGCTCTTAAATGTGTAATAATCGAGAAATTATCTGCATGGATTAAAGTCTTAGCTGGCTAGGGTTCCAAGCATTTATACATTTCGGCCTCACAAAGATGGCCCAGATTATATCACGTTCAGTTAAATCCAAACAAGTGATTACGTCATCTGAGCGTTCTTTCGAGTATATGGCATGAAATAAAAAAAACTGTTTGAATTCCAGTCCACTGCGCTGTATTCATAAAACTTTAAGCAGGAGTTAAAAAAAGTCTCCTAAACATAAATGAAAAAAGGGCATTTCAATACGAACACATAAATCAACGTTTATCAATGACGAGCATTTGAGTAATCCTTTTACAAGTGAGGACAGAAATAATTCCTAGAAAATAATCATCATATTTCGTACTCTCGAATGCATACACTGATACAGATTGTAATAAAATAAAACAGGGGTATCATTGCCGATGCCAGAAAAGAAATAATGCAGTACTTCTAATTCTGCGCTATTTCTTCGGGTAATATTCCCCGAATTTCAATTAACTCCCTATCCAATGCAAAACTTCCAAGTACGAGGAACATAGCCATTTAGTTCATTAACACATGATAGAGAATACATTTTTCCTTTGCCGGCTTCCAGCCACCATCTTTTGCTTCTCCGTACGACAAATGTAAATTACATCCCGGGGAAAACAAGACACTCTCCCGCAAACAACATTTTCCAATCTCTTTTAGAATTCGATTTGCGGGATTATTATGGAGGACGAAACCTTAGATAAGCTACCAAGAAGGGGTAGCGCATGTCGATTGAGAGAGTCGGAAAGGTGGGGAGGGATGGATTAAGCGCGTCCTAGGGGCGAGGATTAGAGATAGATGGATTCAAGGTAGATTTTTCTTTTTGCATTATTACATTTGAACCACTTTGGAATCAGTTTAAGCTAACTAACTCTATGGAAATGCTTCTACATTTATTTAGCAAACTCTAGCTTTGCCCAACACCTTTCAAAATTATAATAACTCTAATTTCTTAGACACTCAGAACTAACTGGATATGCCCTTAACTATTAAGTACTGTGACTAGCACAAATAATTATATGCATTAGGTTTATCTAAGATGCGAGCTCGATTGCTGTAAGTTAGTGCAATACAATGGTAAGAAAAGGACTATGTTCGATGACGAGAAAAGAGAGGGAAATTTATGAAGTTGAGAAGATTTCAGCTGAAATGGATCCGAGCAGCCTTTCGGGAAATTAAGTAGGTGGCGTTAATGAGTGCTGATTTGGAGTATCGCCAACCCAAAACACAGTTGAGTGTCCTTTATTTTCACTCATCGAGTCATTCTAATTTCAAAAATGTCCATTCATTCAGAAAAATAATTAAAAGTTTCTCCAACATAGAAAAATGCACCCGAGATATCTCTATCTAAATTCGACCACGCTGGTATGCCGTTACTAAAATAGTTAGGAGAGAATATTTATGGTTAGGAAAGATGCAGAGAAATAAAACACAGTGTAAGAGGCAAATCACGAAGAGTGTGAAACGTTTACGTTGATTTTACCGCTTGTTTTAAACATAAGGCGTCTAGGATATGATGCACCGAATACTGATGAACAGTGAGCAATGAAAATGAACAGGACGCATGACCAGTTATTACCTTCTATCACTACTCCTCAATTACAATATAATTTTAATTTGTGAACTTGCGTAGAGGCCATCCTTTCCTTGTGTGGTCCTCCCCCTGCTCCACCCAACCTCCCTCAACCCATCTCCGACCAACAACTGCTCGTCACGGACACGATNTTGATTTTACCGCTTGTTTTAAACATAAGGCGTCTAGGATATGATGCACCGAATACTGATGAACAGTGAGCAATGAAAATGAACAGGACGCATGACCAGTTATTACCTTCTATCACTACTCCTCAATTACAATATAATTTTAATTTGTGAACTTGCTCAGTTTCTAAGAATGAAATATTTGAGTTAAATAAAAATTTTGAAGAATATCCGATACAAATCAGTCAAGATATATCTGAAAATGTAAAATATTTCATGATCGTTCTGGCTGCCCTAAACACAGTACAATCAAAACCGTCCGCCCTGGAATGTAAGATTACACCAAGAAAATTTCATCCACAGTCATTCAAACTATCTTAAGATTATTAAATTGCCTTACCCTTAGAAAACGGAATTCATCCGCACATCATCGATCAATAAAATAATAATCGATTCATATAAATTTTATTTCCCCGGTATACTGTCTTTGAAATTAAAAAAATAACCCAGGAGTAGAAATGAGGGGTTTGAATATCCTTGAAAATCGCCAAAAGCCTTTCATCTACATCAATTTACATATAATGGCCTTAATTAAATTAACACCCCGCTGACATTTCTTACAATAATTTCGGTGATGGGCGATTCAGTCTGGGAACGAAAGGAAAAAGTAAAGAGAAACGAGATCGAATGAAACTTCTTAGCTATCCTTTTTTGGGGGAAAGAACTATGAGCTGCTACTCTGCTAAAATATACAGCCTTCACGCGTCATAAAAATACCCGACGCATCCATAAAACGTCAACAGTTTAATTAGAATGTGGGCGCAGTCAGGGGTTGGCGATAGGCGGACGAATTGCAAACCACTTTTGCGGAAAATGAGATCTGTACCATTTCCCTTTCTTCCTTCAGCCCAGAGTGGAATGAAAGAAACGTCAGCGAAAGTCAGTTCTGTGAGAGGAGCATGTTCGGCCTCTTCGGAAAAGGGAAAATAAAATTAACCCATTGGCAAACCGAAAAATGAGATTATTAGCTTTCGGAATTCAATTACGAATCCTGGTCACGGTGTTTATTTATGCTAGTCGAGCCGGGTCGAACGTTCCTAATGAGATCTAACGAACACAAAGATCGCTTTCTTGAGAATTACATCTCTTACCACTTTGCGGGACGCCAAAAGGCGACCGGGACTTCGCTTGCCCAAGGATAACTTCAACGCTTAAAAATGTACTCCATGAGCATCTCGAGGAAAACAATTATTTCCGGTTAACTAGCTCTAGTTACCGTCTCATCATGCGAAATATTAAGACCTAATTACCTAAACGTGCTTCTATGCCGCCCCTCTCAAACCCCACTTTAGTGTTCATTACTGATTAGGTGCCCCAAGCAAACCAAAATAAATTTTATATAAATCTCAATCAACCAGATTAAACAAGCTGCGTTTTCGAAAGAGTATTATTTCTTTATTCATAGGCTAGGAAAATCTAAAAAATATCACAGAACGCTCTTAAATGTGTAATAATCGAGAAATTATCTGCATGGATTAAAGTCTTAGCTGGCTAGGGTTCCAAGCATTTATACATTTCGGCCTCACAAAGATGGCCCAGATTATATCACGTTCAGTTAAATCCAAACAAGTGATTACGTCATCTGAGCGTTCTTTCGAGTATATGGCATGAAATAAAAAAAACTGTTTGAATTCCAGTCCACTGCGCTGTATTCATAAAACTTTAAGCAGGAGTTAAAAAAAGTCTCCTAAACATAAATGAAAAAAGGGCATTTCAATACGAACACATAAATCAACGTTTATCAATGACGAGCATTTGAGTAATCCTTTTACAAGTGAGGACAGAAATAATTCCTAGAAAATAATCATCATATTTCGTACTCTCGAATGCATACACTGATACAGATTGTAATAAAATAAAACAGGGGTATCATTGCCGATGCCAGAAAAGAAATAATGCAGTACTTCTAATTCTGCGCTATTTCTTCGGGTAATATTCCCCGAATTTCAATTAACTCCCTATCCAATGCAAAACTTCCAAGTACGAGGAACATAGCCATTTAGTTCATTAACACATGATAGAGAATACATTTTTCCTTTGCCGGCTTCCAGCCACCATCTTTTGCTTCTCCGTACGACAAATGTAAATTACATCCCGGGGAAAACAAGACACTCTCCCGCAAACAACATTTTCCAATCTCTTTTAGAATTCGATTTGCGGGATTATTATGGAGGACGAAACCTTAGATAAGCTACCAAGAAGGGGTAGCGCATGTCGATTGAGAGAGTCGGAAAGGTGGGGAGGGATGGATTAAGCGCGTCCTAGGGGCGAGGATTAGAAATAGATGGAGGAACGCACGAGAGAGAACTTTTATCTCGGAGGAGGAGGGATGCAGAGGAAGGAAGGAGAAGAAAAAATCCGCTCACATAATTGCGAATGAAAAAAATTAAAATGGGAAAAGTTGCGGAACATTCCCATCCGCCAACAGATGTGCATTTTCTTAAGCCTGCGGAGCCGCCATTTTTGTTTTACTCCGCAGCATGTGATCACCACCCACCCTCCTTCCTCTCCCCTCCTCCATTCCTCTACATTCTGCTTCTCTCTAGCTTTCTCCTCCATTCATCGTCTACTTCAGGGGCGGGCAAGGCGATGCACTTAATATGTGACGCGAGTCCCGGGTTCGAAACCAGGGGAATTTTGATTATCGGATAAATTCCGAAACTCATTGCCAATAATAATAACGAATATTTTATTAGGAGTAGGAGACCGCTCTTACAAGAAATCTTTATGTCCTACACACTACCTAACAACCAGATTCTCCAGGATTCGTACTCGTGATTTTGGTGTTGTCAGGGTAGCACATTATCCCCTGCGCAATCGAGACCGTCAATGAGATTACGGCGATGCTGATGAGGTTATAACAGTTTCTATTACTATTCATAAATACGCGTTACAACACTTTAATAATATCACACAATCTTGGGTCCGGCATTATAATTTATACTTGATATGGACTTTAACTAAAATTCACCTTAGAGCCTAATATTACATTGTTTTTTAGAATTAAGGGTAAGATTATTGTGCTTCTCCATGCTAATTCATCACATATATAGGAGATTTACTATCATCTTCACTTTAACATTATAATACCAGACTAAAAGTGAACTTTAGTTAAAGTCCATTTTAAGTATACATTATTTCTTAGCTAGATAACATACACTTTCTTTTTCCCCACGCCTTACACTTAATCTCTTTCTTCCTCTAAACATTTTTACAAACCAATATTCACATCTCTTCCTGTCTTTATCTCAATATTTATTTTGCCTCATTTCTTCCTCTTTTCGACTTCGTTTCCCATTTCCTTTTCCTTATTTCCCCCACACGCTCCACATCGTAATCTTCCACCTCTAATCCCATCCCCTTTTCTTCCCCTCTCTTCGCAGTTCCATAGGCGGTCCACACCTCCCTTCCTCCAAGTATAAACCACTCTCTTATTCACATCCAGACATACGAGCCCCGTCCGTCCTCCCACTACTCTCCCTCCCTCTCTCGCTATCCATTCCTGAAGACAAAAGAGTTTTGTGACGACAACTGCAGCCTTAACGCCGTCGCTAAGACGTCGAATGAAGGCAGCCGACGTTTAGAGGTGAATATATAGTGGCTGCTCTCCGACGCTTGGATAAAACCGTTCCCAACACAACGTTTTCATCAATGAGTGCGTTACCCTGCTGTTTTTTCCATTCATTTGGGGAGGTGATGTGATTTTTGTACCACATCGGAATGCAAAGCTTTCCTAAACGCGGATGAAGTACCCCACCATTAATTAAACATTAATCTGTCATCTCACAAATGAGTTTCTGATCTCTTTAATCAAATTATTCAGTGTACGCAATTAATTCCATAGGTCCTGATAAAGAGGTTTCCATAAATATTATGGTATGAGCCGTGAAATACTTTCGGGCTAGTGACTTCGCTCCGTATCCTGCAAGATGTCGATTAGTTTATCAAAACAAGTTTTTCAGTCAATAATTTCTGTAAATATTTTTCAGTAAGCGGGTTATTTTTATCGCAAAATGCTTCATTATCTTTATGATTGTATCCTTTTTAATTTACTCTGTCCGGGAAAAATAAAATAGCGTAAGACTCTCTAATATAACCCTCGTTGGACCATGAATATATGATACTTTTCTGGGCTCTCCACATATTTGCGTTGAGATAATCTTGTTTAGATAAAAATGGAGGAAGAGAGAGGAGGTGGGCAAAGCTATGCTCTGCTCTGTGAAGGTTTACCGCATATCACGAATATATATGGAAAAGATGAAAATTTTCACTGCAGCTCTCTCCGAATACGGTTTGTTAATTGACAAATAACCTTTAAAAATAAGATTGAATCCTGAATTAAAATTAATCGATAAATGAAATAATTTTTTCATGATAGAATTTTATTCAAATTCTAAGTTTCCTGGATGTTCACCGTTGAAGTAAATAGTAGATGAATGTGTGCATACAACCGGTAGATTTCATGAACATGTGTCCTTTCCCTAATTTTGGTCTCCTCTATCATTTCATAGGTCTAAGATTATCTTGATAGTTTGATCGCACATTTCCAAGTGTTCATTTGTTTCATTTTCGGAGATTCCCATTCATTTCCTTTCCCTCACCTTCCTCCATTAACTACCAGACGCTCGCATCTTCTTCGACTGTAATCCCAAGCGGTGCTACGATAAACCCCGCGCCAGCTGTACTTTGGCACCACCGCGCACCATGGGTCCCCCGCTCCACCCCCGCACTCTCGCGTCTACCATCTGACATCATCAACAGGTGCCCGTCTACAGAACGCGCCTTCTCCCTTCTTCTATCCCCACCATCTACCCTCTCTCTCTCCCTAAATTTCGCCTGATAAAGTTTTTCTCTGTCCGTCTGTATCTACAACTCAACCTCCATCTAATAAATTTGAATGCCTGACTGTCCGTCATCACTCGTTACTGTTGGCTCTCCGTCCGTCTATCTTTCCTTTCCTATACATTTATCACTTTCTCAATGCTCATCTTTTGTTTAATTATGTAATGCATGCTATATTCCAGGGGTAATCAACCTTTTTTTGCACATACCCTCTTGTTCTGTATTTATATAACAAAGTTTACAAGAGCTCCCGTCCCTAAAAAAGTAGAGTTGAAGCACAGAAATAGTTAATATTTTTGTTCAAGAAGCATTTACTCATCATTTTTTTACTTCTACAACTGGGTCATAATGCTAATTTAATATTTCAACTAACGAGAACTTTGAAACCTCTTCGATGCCAGAAACCCCCATGTTTTTCAACATGCCCTCTTGGAGCAATATCGCTCCCTTTAAATACCACACATTCCATTAAAGTTACTACGTTTTGCTTTATTTGTCTTTCTTCTTACGGTTGTCCAACGTTCCTACAAAATTAAGAGTTCTTTTATCTCATTTCTTTCCTTCTTTTCTTTCTATATATTACATGTTTTCTATCCTTTTATCTCATATCTGTCACTATTCCTCTTTTCCACGCCTTATCTTGTACTGTCTTCTTCTACTTGTGCTTTATATTTCAGTCTAGTCCGTCTATCCCAGTGATTATCTATACTACAATATTTCCGTCCATCAGTCAGTCCATCCTTCAATCCCAATATCACTTTCCTGCCTCATTTCTTTTTGTGCACTTCTCCTATCTCTTAAATTCTTTAAAAATGTCCGCATAGTTCGTATCTACATTTTCCTCACCTTTTCCACTTAAGACTAAATACCCTCATAATTGTTTTCCAAATATGCCAATACTTTTTGCCTTTCATTACCTTCACCCTTATTTTCCTCTCCTAACACGACATTTTAATCCCCTAGTACTACCTCAGGATCTTCTCCAAACAGACATATCCTGTTTCGTATCCTGATCGTCGCAGCGCGCAGCGATCGTCACTTGTCACGGAGAGTGCCAAACTCGAAAAAGTACGCGACCACGTGGCGGCGTCTTCGGGCGCTGATGTCTCCCGCCAATTTGTCAGTGAACGTAAACCATTTGCTCCGTGTTCCGTAAACACGACATAAACAGCGTGCCTTCCTCCGACGCCTATTCGCTCCTTTCGCCAAAACAATCAAAATCTCAATTCCCTTATTTATGCGCCGCTTTATATCTTTCCTTCCATCTGTCGCATTCTGTCGACTTCGCTCGCGCCCCATATATCTCCTCCCGCGTGTTTCCCTCTTTCTGGAGGGTGACTATTATCCGAGGACAAGTTGGCTCCAACTAGGTTTTCAACGAACGGGTTTCTCTAAAATACTACTGAAAACATTTCTTAACGAACTACCTGTCGCTTGCAGCGGGATATTAATCGTAGAATGATAAATGCACAATCATGTGGCCTTGATTTGTTTCAGGTCAATATTCACCGAGAGCAGTGTGATAAAACCAGTACTACTACAGATTAATTTAAATTATAGAGTTAAGGCGCAAGAAATAAATAGTTCCATCGATTCAACTTTCTAACACGGTTATTTTACTTTGATAACATTTATAGATTCAAACTAATCCATCATTTCTTCGAAACAGACGAGCCGCTCGAATTTTTAATATGATTGACTCCTCATTTTCCTTAGAAGAAATACTACACGGAAAGTAGTATTCGCTAATGAATGTTCCTTTTAGTAAGTACCAACGTAATAACGATGAACAAACTATACTTTCAATACTTTTGTGATATGAAAAAACAAAGTTCTCACCTTATTTTCATTCATTTGCCGACACGAATCTTTTGAGGTTCACAGTCACAATTAAAGGGATTCCTTACATCTAAATTAATTTAATGAACAGTTCATTCACCTCGCGAGGTCACCAATTCGCAAGCAGACATCAAAACTAAATAGAAGAATTTATAGTAAGACTTACTCTTTGCGAGGCACTAGAGCTTCAAGAACAAACACTCCTAATCCGCGCTGAAGTAAGATGACGCCGTATAAAATTCTACGAAAAGACATTTCGAGGCCCCGCTTTAATACAAATAAAGCGTTTCATCTGTTTATCTTTCCTTTCTCTGCCCCCGCATCCCCATCCTCGGTGTCAAAGTGCTCGTGCGAATATCTCCCGCCCTCCATAACGGATGTTGTAGTGCAGATAGCTACATAACCGGAAACGTGTGAACGGTTAATCACAGGAAATGAAGGAATATTTGGAGAATTGGGGAAATTAAGAAGCGAGCCGAGAGCGCGAAACTAAGTCCGAGAAATGCGCGAATATTCTTCTGAGGAAGAAAATCGACAAGAGCGGAGTTTTCGTGCGTTTTTCGTTTCGAGTTACGCTGATTCATGCATACGTGTTTCCTAAAATGTACGTGTGCTCAAAATTTCGCGGAGCTGTGTTTCACATATATATGACTGTGGTAATTACGGTAATCTGATCAGCTCCATATTAGGTTTAACTAAACAAGGCTTAATCTCGGGAGATTTCGAGCGTATCATTGGATTATAAAGATGACATTTATCCAAATCAATCACTCGTTCGTTTGTCATGGTGTCTTCTTTCTCATTACCCTATCTTACCAAATTTTATTTTCCAGCCACATATTAATTTAATAGCGAGACGATTGAAATGGTCATGCGATTTTAGAAACGAACATCTATACTTTTATTCAGTGGAAAAATAGATCTTACTGCGCGTAACAATCACAACAAAAACATATGTCTGAAAAGCTAAAATCTTAAAAAAATAAAATAAATAAATACATTTTAATCTTTGAAAAGCGGAGCTTATAGTCGCTAACATGTTAACTGTTTTTATCGATGACAAAACTGGCCTATGTAATTAATTAATGGCAATGTACAACGTGCTAACCTATACTATGGAATGTATGTTACAGCATTTCGCCCTCAACTCAAAATTTCCGCTTGTAACTTAACATACATTTACGTGGAACGTAAGAACGGAGATACCGTAGATGTATAATTTACTAGCCTGTGCTCCAATAGAACCCGAGACGTAAAATAAGGATAAAAGAAATGACAATCGCTTCACAATTGAGTCAGCAATCATCTCTAAATATCTAAAAAAGAATGATAATTACATATAATGAACGAAGCATACAATATCGAGAATTTCCGAATCCATTTGTTTGAGGCATTCGAAGTGGACAAGGAGATGTTAAGGCACTTCGCAATACCCATCATGTATAAGTCTATCTCCCGTCTAAAACCACACGCTGATTACCGCTGGTGGATATCACGCAATTAATATTTAACAAGCTCACTTATCTCGAGCCGCTGGCAATATTTCCGACATCGGCTATGACTTGACATTAAAAATAATAAAGAATACGGCAAGCAACGTATGAAAGGAAAGCAAGATAATTTAGCTTCCAGGTTTCTCCTCATAGTTTTCATGCTAATCCCACAAAAACATTGGACTGATCATATTATTTGCAATTAGAAAATGACGGTTTTTTCGCTCGGTGATAATTAGGATAGGGATAATCGGCGAGGAGCTTTAATTGAGACTGACTGAGGCAAATTACGCGACTGATCCCAGATAAAAATGTCTATTACGTAAATGTAACACACGTAACTTGGGAGGATGACCACTTACGTGGGAAAGTGGTTGACATGTGAGATGCGGAATAAAAAAGAAAGAAGAGACAAATGAAACGAAGACGAAGGTCTGCCGGACATGTAATCGTTAATAGACAAAAGATAAAATTCAACTCTAATAATAGGTTGTCCATTTATGATGCGGCATATTTTCTTCGCTATCGTTTTTCTTTCGCTATGAAGTCATATCTTAACTTCATATAACATTATAACTGAATCTGAATGCAAAATCTATGAACATTTTAAAATATTCATATTTAGAGGTATTTAGAAGTGCGTTAATAAATAGTTTAGTATTCTGCAAGAATTGATTATAATTTTGTCTCAATAAACTTATCAACGTACTCTTCCCTTATTAATCCTTTTCGTGAACAATAAAATTGCGTTAGAAGTAAACTATATTGTTCCAGAGTAATTGACAGCAGGTAAAGTAAGCTAAAATATTCACTTGAAAAGGAGTTTGGGTTTCCGAGATAAATTATATAAAAGGTAACCGGTACTAAAGAATATTCGTTATGTTATTCTTAAATATAGATCTCGCATTAATGGAATTCATATGTTTTGGGCTCGTACTTTTCTCAAACAAATCAATGTCTATTTCCTTTCTATTAATGTATTTCCTAGTGTCTTAGTATAAATAATAAACTATTTGGAATTGAAGAGGATGGCGGAGGACAGAGAAAGGTGAAAGACTGTCGCCAACCAATCCTGAGGGATTGAAAACCAAAGAAGAAGAAGAGTGTCTTAGTAATCGTTGGAAAAAGATAATGGAACATAGGCATCGTGAGGATGACGGGCGAATAGAATAGCAGCCTCCTTTAGGAAAAACCTTTTAAATTTCTAAACGGAAATAAATCCAGATAGGACTGAGTAGACGGGAGGAAAACAGAACGGCAGAATCCGAAAAGGTAGCGGGAACAAAATCCTGGCGGGAAGAAAACACATTAATTAGCTTCGAACCAGATCCGGATTTTTGATGGATTTTTCTGATACATCCTCCTCCTGAAGATGCCTTTTGAGGTGGAAGAAGTGAAAAATGGTGTATCGGAGAGGTGATAAGGAACGTCGCCGTCCCGTCGAAGAAATGGGGGCGGAAATGGAGCGGGATCCTTCGGGACGTTCTACGGGAGCGATGAGATCAGAGGCTGGAATACGTAGATGCAAACCGTCCGCCCGGAATCTCCCTCCATCCCCGCAAATACATACTCCCCGGCGCCTCCCTCACCCCACCCAAAGCCAAAAATCTCTCATTAATATTCTCCCCTTCTTTCTGGACCGCTCCTCCCGAAGGTCCGCACAGCTTCTCTCGAGGCCACGCCAAATGGAACGAATAAAACAAAAAAGCATGGACGAAATCGCCGAGCCACTCCGAAATTAAGTTCTCGAAAAGAGCAAAACCGAGAGGGAAGGAAAAGGGAACTCTTTTTCCTTAATAACGAATTCTTTGTCCAGTGGCGGACCGTCCCTCCGACCAATGGAATGGCCGTGGAATGCCATTACACGCCAATCGCTCACTTCGCGGAATAACGAATTCCGTTTGCTATTATGCCCATTAACTCCGAAAATGGAAGCGACTCTCGGATTTAAACGAGGCGGGGATTTTATAATGTCCGCGTGCGTGAGCCAACTCTTGCATGGGCAACATACGAGCTATATTTGCTTGATTGATGAGTTTACATTCCGACTCCGGATATTATTTAAAATTTGCTTTCCGGGCTCTAATTACGTTAAAAGAGAGGCTGCGAGGGGGAATATCTTACAGTACCGACCAGCGGAGGAGGATGTTGACTCCGAGCTAATTACATTTCAGCTGGCGGTATAATCTTTATAAGAAAATCTTATTTGACGATGATTTTAGCAAAAATTAAGACGTATTTTAGGGGAGCAAGAGTTGGAAAAATGTTTTGATAAAAATTTAAGATATGAAATTAATTTCCAACATTAGAAGGAAATGATGAGACATTTTCTGGAGCGTTGAAGCTTCATATTGTCTATGTGGGTTAGTTCAAAATAAGACATAGGATGGGTTGAATGAGAACACACGTATTTTATATAAAAATCTATGAATCAATCGATGAATCAATTGACCAATATTTTTAAACGTTTATGTTTTCCATACCAAGCAACTAATAAAATAAATCTGGAGATAAGATTTTCTTGTAAGTCGAAACAGTCTAAAAGTTTCTTGAAGGAAAGAAGACTATATACGAGAAATATCATAAGGTTGGCATTAAAATTCGATTTCCCAGAGATATTCAACTATGAAAACCGTAACAGTTATATATAAGTAGCATTTCTTACATTGCTGTAGTATCAGAAACGAAATTTCGGAAATGTTGACCTTTGACGACAATGGCTAATGAATTTCTCCTATCCCACAAACGGCGTAATCGATGACAATGGAGGAAAATTCAGTGCTTATAAAACTAGAAGACAAGGCCATGAAACTGACGAAACATTCAACTTCAGACATGGAAAATTCTTGTGGAAGTTTTGGACTTAAGCCGGAAGAGAAAAAAACTTCATCTTTCCCAAAAAGCAGAGGAGCTGACTACAGGATTCAGGAGAACACCGGCCGTGAGCGAGTAGCGCGGAAGTTTGCCTTCAGTTTCCGAGGATTTTCCCGCGCGGAAGGCAGGGAAGTAAGTATAAGAAGTAGTTGATTTTTTGCGGTGTTTCGGAGGGCGGGCTCTGGGAGAGCTGCGGGGGTGAAGAGGAAGGCAGGGAAGTGAAATATGATCGCAGAACGGAAGTGAAACAGAATAGAGCGAGGGCGTGCTCGGAAAGTCAACTCCACGCCGCCGAATCCGAAATTATGACAACTCCGCCGTAGTTGATTCGCGTAAAAAAGTCCGTCGACTAGTAAATTGCATCCCGGACGAATTACTTCTCATTTCTCCTTAGATGGAGCGTTGATGTTTTTCACGCACCAGGGACTTTTTCAATCGCGCTCTCCGACACCATAGTAATAAAGCGCGCAAAAAAGAGCAGATATCTTAATTTCGTCACGGAAGACTACTTGGGCGGGTCGTACTTGACGCATGGAGCGGCAGACGCACGAATCGGAGTTCACGAGCGGCGGATGCAACGGCGATTCATGAATGAATAAATGAAGCGTAATGAGAGCGAGGGAAGGGCGGGCGGCACGCAATATAAACACGAACGCGCTAACGCAAACACACGGACAAGAGCACGGGAACAAAAACGTTTAACAGGCCAACGCGTGAACAAGAAAAGGAGAGCGATCTTACTTGCTCTAAAATAGAGCGGAAAAATAGCTGCAGTGGGGCTAAAATTTACCGCGAAAGCTTTGTTTAGAGAATACCTTCGTATGGTAGCAGGGTTTGATTAATGCATTAAAATTTACTGCAGCACTAGGCGGAATAAGAATTAGCGTGATGGCCATGCAACTTTGAGATCTCGCGTTAAAATTCTAGCTAGGGCATAAATGCGTGTTTTATGAACATGGATCAATTATGAAAAAGGTTTCAGAAGAAGGTAATAATAATAAGAATGGTATTCACCCTCAATATGGTTATAACACTTTTTATAACGTTGCTATGATGGCCTAGCGTAAGTTCATTCATGGAGCGGAAGGTAGAAAGGCATTTTGCTTCTGTGTGTATTTATTGCTCTATGGAATGTGGGCATTATTATAGAATAAGGTAATTAAATGGACTTCAAATACAAAACAGAAGAGGAAATGTTAACCAAAAATATCTTCAGAGGCACGAATAATCCAAGCAAATTAGTGTAAAAATTGTAATATTTTTGTTGAATGGAAAAATACTCACTGCTAATGAACATCCACGAAGAGAAGAGTGTTATAGGATAGGGTGAAATCCAAATACCGGAACTTTCTTTACCAAGGACCGCCCAACCAGCTTAGCCTGGAATAAGAAAAGAAAATCAACTTACGGTTTATAATTTTATGATCGCTAGCTATTTTATGCTAACATGGAATGAAAACCATCAGTAAAAGTAACATTATTCTTCGAAGTACAAAATAACTGCATCTTTACGTGCTAATTATTTTAGTATGTCAAGGAATCTTCTGATAAATTCATTTTTTTCTTTCATATTAATAAAGTCGTAAAAATTATAATACCAAATTAATGTCAACATCATTGATCACATCAACATCAGTGATCACAGCACCGGTTTCTGATTGGTTATTTTATCTTAATGGTTGTAATATAGCTGTATATAAAACTCCAAATTCGTCCTACTCACTTCATAAAAATCGACAAACAGTTCATTTCTGAGCCGTAAAATCGCTTAATACGAAAAATAAACTTACGCTAGCATCAAGTTTATTTTCCACCGTCAACTCTGCATTCATTCACTTCGAAGAGAAGGAGACGATAGCCAAAGAAAAATCTCCACATACGACTTTCATTTAATTAATTAATTCTCGTAATGAAATCGAACCCTGTGAGACAAAGATTATTTCTCTCTTCATCTCTTAGACGCCCTTTAGTAAACATTTATGGGAAGCGCTATTCACTCCTTTTGTTTACCAAATATCTCTGGATTCGTGAGCGCATCCCTTAGAGTTATTCGCGGCGCTTGGGCGTAATTAGTTTATTGCGCGGTTAATGAAAAGCGTTTCCGAATCTTTCTCGCGACGCCCACGCTCGTTAAACAAAAAGAAACCCGCCCACAGCAGAAAGAGAGAGGAGGAAGTTAGAGAGGGACGATAGACGGGCTCGCAATAGGATTATGGCAGCCGAGGCGTTAGAGAAGGAAATTCTTCGGTCGCAAAAGAGTCTCCCACTCCGAAAGGCAGCATCCGAATCGGCGGCAGTCGGGGGCTTACGGAGAGCGAGTCCCCGGATAAGGAATTAAGTCCGTTTGGGATGGGAGAGGAGCTTTCTTTAACGGAGGCTGCCCCTGCGAAGGGAGGGGAGGTGATGCACGGATAAGGCCTCAAATGGGGCGCAATGGAGGAGGCAAATGGGGGAGGAGAGTCCCTTGTCTGCGGCTTGAAAAATACCGGTTACCGCGGCGCTTGGTTAGAAGTCCGTAGTGCGCGAATGGTGGACAAGTTGCTCGGATTATTATGAAAACGTTTCCCCCCCCTTATTAGTCCATCCGCGTACTCTGAATTAAGGGAGGGATTGTTTCCGCGAAAAAAAATTCTCCTTCGAAATTTCAACGGTCGGAATTGAAACTCTGCGAAATTACCTCGGTGGATTTTGGGATAAGTGGAGGGAGGAAAATCGGGGGATAATGTATCAAAGATCGATCCATTTGATCAAAATTAAGCTCACTGGATTCGTCCGGAGGACATAACAGGCTTTAAGCAAATATGAATGAACAGGAAATTATACGTCCTAGATGTGAGCTTTTCCAGATTTGCCTGATAAAACACATGCTTTGGTTAATATAACCTCTCCGTTTCTTCCTCTGCGGAAAATGGTTTTTCCACGAGAACGAAAAATTGTATCAATTTTCACGTCATCTTTAACGGTCTGATTCATTATTTATCAAAAAAGAAAATAGTTTTAAATAATGAAGGATATAAACCACATATCCTATTAAAAATGTCACTTTGGTGAAAAAGTGAAGAAGCGAAAAAACGTGAATGTAGCAGCCAATGCACTGCTATCAACCAATTTACCAATTTCATATTTATTCATATTAAATTCATATCTTATGCTCTACATTCAACTGTCCTGAATATATTTGTCGCCGCAAGTGCCAAATGTAGGCTAAAAGTGGAAAATTTGAAAATAAGTTATATTTCCTTTTGCGATGCGTTCATATTTTTAAGAGGCATGATATGATCCTTTGTGAAACAAACATAGTCCATATACATACACCAAGAATGTAATCGCAAAACCTTAGAAAACGTGACATATCATTCTCCCAATTCGGGATTCGGCTCAAAGTTTTCCGGCGGTAACTAGAAATACCCAGAAGAATCCGAAAACAAATATTGACGCCAAATCTGGCCCAGAATATCGCTCCGATGATTTTTTAGATCCACCTCGCCAAAGGAGATTTTAGACCTTTGCTTCTTGATGAAGGGAAACCTCACAAAAGTGGGATAATTTATGTTCAAATATTGCGGTAACTGAAAACCTACGCTATATGTGGACGATATGGAACACTAATCTAATACTCAGGAGCCCGCACATTACTACGAAGTTGCTCTTAACGTCTGCGTCACGTATCGAAATCTTTTCAGGAAAAGATGTTTAAACATCTCGCATATTCATGACAGCAATTAATGGGAAGAAATGATTATACAGTGAGTGACAGTTTCAAGCTTTGAAAAATAGCTGGCGCTGTTTTGTACAGTCGTTCGAAATGAAGTTTTCGGCAACTGAGTTAAATAAAATGAGAAATCTTATAATTTAGGAACATAAAACAGCTAAACAGCCTCCCCATTAAATAATTCATAAAGATGCATATATATGGGCCAGACGTGGGAAAACTGCATTTTTTAATTCTGTAAACGTATTCGGACATCGACAAATTTTTTAGTATCATTTGTTAATCTAAGTGAACACAGAATGGAAACTATTCTGCTCAGCTTCACTTAGCGATTACGTTACTTTTCACTATTACGGTGGTTGTTAATGAGAATTTTAAATTAAGCAACGTTTCCCTACCCGAATTTTGACAAATCTTCTTGTTAAAGAATGTTGTTACTTGAAAATTATGTACACAATTTTGGCGTCATCCTCATTCTATAATAAAGGAAAGATATATACACTATTTATATATTTTCCACACAAAAACTTTTATTGATTGAGTCAAAAATATTTTTTGTGTGGAAAAGTACATATATTTCCTATATTATGGATTTCCACAATATCTCGGCCACTTCCGTAGATTTTATCCTCATTCTAATTTAACATTTATTCTTTCATTAAAATTTCATACTATTTTCAAGTCGCATTTCGTTTATTTTCATTAAAATTATTTCCCGATATCCTGGTATATTAATTGATGAGGACATTATTTATACGGCAAATAATTTTGCGTATTTTATCAGAATAGTCCTATAGCTTTTCCTTCATGACGCAATATAAAATTGATCCGTAGCCCATGAGAATTTGCTCAGATTAAAATCCATTACAAGCGAAGATTAACGCCGCTAAATTACCCTAATTTTTACGATGGATTCACCGCTTTTCGGAACGCCTATAATGAGGCGACACGACACCGATTCTCCGTCCCTCTCTGTATCGAAGCCGCTTCACCGTTTGCAACCAATTATCGCATCGCTGTCAATCGCACTCGTTCGATATCTTCGCAAATTGTGCTTTCTCGTGTCAGCCGAGAGTTCTAATTTCAGAGAAGGCAATAAATCGCTTCCTTCGAAAAAGAGCCCGAGAGAGAATAGGCGGTTTTCATTTTTCCCCTGGAAGAGACTCCTCCGAGGCGGATATTCCCGGTAGAGAGCTCTCTATTCGCGGAAGTGTCCCGCTCGATGCCTCATGCGGCGAAAAACGGAAGCGGACGAAGCCTTTTTCGACGCTCTTTTTTTGCCCCTCGAAGTCTCTCGATTAATCCTCTTAAACGTCGACCGGTCGGACTTAGAAAAGAAGAAAAACGGGGTAAAATAAGGGAAAAGAAGTCCTTCGGCGTTTCGCTTTCGTTCCACTATTTTTCCAACGTGTACTTTTTCAGCGAGCGTCCTTATTCTAAGAACCGGGATTTTGAAACCGAAGGAAAAGGGTATTCTCTCCGTTTTCATCGCCTCCTTCCCCACTCTAATTCGCTCCTCTCTCTTTGGTGATTGATGATGCTGCCGATAGGGGCGCGGCGTTCGGCGGTGTGAGTGATCCGATGAGATGAAGAGAAGAACAAAAGAGAGAGAGAAATGGATGGGAGGTGGTTTGGGGGACGCCTCGTATTTTTTAAAACCACCGCGTCGATGGAGGAGAGAGGATAATATGGAGTTCGTACTCACGTGACCAATTTGGGCCAATTTGAAGATGAGTGGTGAGGGAGGGAGAAATCTTAGGTGACAGGACGTGGGACCAGGACACAAGAGTATTTTATATCGAGAAGAGAATTGAGATTTGTACATTTCTCATCACATAAATTTAAACGTGAATTGATAATATCCAAAATCGCTAATCAGCAGAGCGATATTGTCTAAAGGAGAGCTTGAGTTAATCAACGTTTATGAAATTATGATACATGAAATAAGCTAAAGGCTATGGTGTGGAAATACATGTTCATTCATAAAGATACCAATATCACAATCCAATATGAGTAGAAAAATCTATTCAGAACGTTGCAGTGATACTTCCCTGTGATTATCTCTCAATTTGTAGCTACATTTCTCGGAATCAGGGATAGACTGAAAACAAAATTGAAAATATAGATAATTTTACGAACCAAGGAATAAAATATCCCTTCTTAATATTTCTTTCGAAGCTAGGTTCTACATCAAGGAAAACAGGAAGTGAAAAGTGATTACATATTTCCAATCACAGCCCTTTTCGTTTCACCTTCTTAATTATTGTAATTGTTGAGTTTACTAGTGCCGTTTTTAACTTTGTATTTTTGCAATAGAATGTGGTCGCTACGACTAATCGAGATATCCAGTTTATAATGGCTCGATAAATCAAGCATTAATACATAAAATAAAAATATACTTATAAAAATACAACATAAAATCTACTTATTACCTCCGAAGAAGTAAAAACTGCATGATTTGTGAAAAGGAAGGCAACATTA
Source organism: Ladona fulva (assembly GCA_000376725.2). Classification (NCBI taxonomy): domain Eukaryota; kingdom Metazoa; phylum Arthropoda; class Insecta; order Odonata; family Libellulidae; genus Ladona; species Ladona fulva. Next base: position 2,105,736 of record KZ308122.1, on the reverse strand, counting down.
AGGTCATGAGGATACCGAAAACTTTAAGCTAATTTTAATACATAACGTACATACAATTCTCAAATAATAAAGTGAGACGAAAGATTCGGATAGTGAATGACAGCGAAGAATTTTCATGGCTGTACAAAAGGGGGACCGAGCTCCAGAATTTCGGAAACTTAGAACCTAAATCAAACCACCTGAGGATTGTCTGGCTGCAATAAACGACTTTCCCAGAGAACTCAGCGTTCACGTGTCTCTTTATCTAAATAAAACGCTATTATGAGTGCCCCGAGGGAAACGCTCTCCTCAACGGAAGAAAACCGATTGACTGATTGAACGCCAAAGAGAACACTGAGCGATTGAAGATCAGATGGGAAAATAGATGGACTGAGAAAAAAGGTAACTGGGTTACCTCCCACCGAATTTTAAAGAGTCGAAAAACTTTTAAAGTTAATTATACGCGTGAGTGGTTGCGCGATTGAACACTGCATCCTTGACTTCGCGTTGCAGTCATTAATTTTCTATCACGTGTCTCAGAGATATTAATGGGTATTTTACATTGGTAAAATATTCCATTACCATGGGGATAAGTAATGTGTCCCTCCAACTATTACGGTAAATACCAAAGCATACAAAAATTAAAAGAAACTTCAGCTTAAATTATCTTCTGTTTCATTTACTACTATGTAAATTCACTAAAATATGCACGTCTTGATAAGATAAATCAAGCTCATTGGGCTTAAAATTTTAATAGAATAATTTATAGGTTTTTCGAATTAAGATTATCCTAGTTGTTTCTTCAGAAACAGGAATGGTTTTGATTAACTACTTCATAATTCATCCTCCAATTTTGGTAATATTTCAGGCCTTTTACACATTTCAGCATTCAATTAGTTGCAAAAATTACCGAGGATATTGCTTAAAAGGAAAATGGAGCTCCCCCCACAATAGTCAAGAAAAGAGGAATAAAACACACATCCGGAAATCCTATCACTTACCAGAAATCGGATTTCGCACGTGAAACGCCATCTCGAAGCCGCGGATGTCAAGAAATAAGCCGGGAAATAAAAAAAATGGATAAAAGCCGAAGAATTAGTTTTCCAAACAACCTAATTAAAACGTAGTGTTTCGCAAGTGAGCCGGAAAACAAAACTGGAATACGAGAACGTTGGAGTCGAACCCGGCCGCAGCCTCTTCAAACATAAAGAGATGAGCGGGGAGGAATTCGATATCTGAAGAGGTAAGATGGCGTGACGCGCAACATGCCCCCTTCCAGAGCCCCATCTCCGTGCGGAGCATGTGGAATCGTTCGTGAGGAATGGGAAGGGGAGGGAAAAAAGATCTGGAAAAGGGAGATGGCACAATGTGCCCCCCAAAAGGACGCTTAAATGGCCATTTTTGGTTATTCCGCATTGCCAGCGCTGTACATTGGGAAGGGGTTGAGATGTAAGGGGAGTTTGCGTCATGTGGAGACGAAGGAAGGAAAGGAGACAAAAGACGTAAGAAGTGAAGTTAGGCAGGGGCTGGAGTGACTGCGAGGGAAGACGAGAAAGCGAAGCATTTCTCGTACATACAATTCAGATAAAAATGATGCGATAGCAGCTAAAATTCAATTCGTTTCAATGCTGCTGGACCACCTTCGTTGCGCTTCGAAAAGGCCTACGTAGCAAGAGGTATCTAAATTGATTTATTCCTTTGAAAACGATGAATGGCGAATATTTTGTTGAAGAAATTTCTTTATAGTAATTCTTGAATAACGCATAACTGAAAGAATATTTCTGGATTCTGATTACACAATCTGAAAGGAGTTATTAATCGACAACATCTTAAATCGATAGCGAGCCAAGGACAAAAATCGTATTTATTCTTACAAAAACATTGAGTAATGGTTTTTCGGTGAGTTGTGGGTAATTTTTCTAAAGCAACTTGACGTTGACGTTCTGTTTACTATACTGGGTTTTCATATGATAAGAGGTTATGATATGGATTTTTTTTTGGTGAAAATGCAAGAAAACTTCGAATGCGATCACTTCATAAACGTCTCGTTCCGATTCAGAACTGACTCTGCGTGGAAATATAAGATGACTGTCAACTTTTGCGTGAAATTTGATCTAGAACGGAGCTTAATACCCTCCGAAATCTTTGAAAATGATCTTATAAAACAAGAAAAAGCGTTAAACTACATATTGTACTGAATGTTATAAATTATATTATTGTTCAGCATCTTTTACTATGTTGTAATAAAAATACATAAAGAATATAGAAAAGTTTCAGAAAATTTCTAAATTAACAAATTGGCATTGCAAACCTACAATAAGCGCATACAAAGCAACGCAGGGAAAGATTTACAAAAACAGATTACTGAATAAAACTTCGGAAAATACGAGATAAACGCATTCCAAATATTTTTGGACTAAATATAATACGAGAAAAATTAACTATGGAAAACATTACGTATAATCGACCGTATTCTGCCAGATGAGGGGAAAAACTTAATTTTGGCTGCTCAGGGAAATGGGAAGTAACAAAGAGGCAGCATATCGTACCGTGAAATGGAAGAGAGATCGACGAATAGAGAGAGAGAGCACCGAGATGAACAAGCCGAGACTGAGAAAAATAGCGTTTCTAGATTAGGGCACATGATGATGAGATGGTTTACTAAAAAAGGGGAAGAGAGAAGTAAAAAAGAAAGAACTGAAGGAAGAACGGAGAAAGGAACTGGTGAACTGAGGCGGAGCTGTTTATTTGAAATCCTCTTCGATTGCTGACTCAAGCGATGGGCCGATAAATAATCTCGCAGGATAAATTTTCGCATATCAAATATTAAATTGCGAAGGCGTTTCTCCCAAGGCAAATAATTAAGTTTCCATTTCTGGTAAAGGCCAAACACAAACCGAAGAAGATTTCACTTCATCCACTACCCCGTTTTTTTCCGATCTCGAAATCTATTCCACTCCAAAAGCGGAGATTATTGACCCCTCCAATCTTCCTCGCAATTTCACCCAAGAATAATATTTACCACGAGAATGATTTATACCGCCTCGCTTCCAGATCTAACCTACAGGAAGTAATGCTCGTTAATTCGATCATCTAGCACATTTTCCGAGAATTTAAGTATCGTTCCTAAAAATATGATAGTATCGCAACCTATGGGGCATTCTAACGACGGAAGTTTCGAATGTGTTAAAACCGCGAGAAATGCGGGAAGGTGTTAATTTGCTCCGAAAACCAGAGTGGGGTTATCTCGGTCTGCAGATGCTCCCAATAAACACAGTAATGAAGGATTTAATAATTCCAGAGAGAAAAAGACGGAGAGATGCCGTAAAAATATGAACGTCATAAAGGTAATATATCAGGACGGGAGGCGGACGGAAATCTAATTCTATTTTTATGGAGTAAGCAGATACTCCATATTGGAGTCTTCCTGCGTCGCCAAATTTTAGAGTCGTGGTCGGGAAGCATAAACCAATTTTTTTTCGCTCCACATTTCCATAAATTATTTCCCGCACCCTCGGAGAATATGAAAATAAAAGATGCCAGAAACTCATTGTCTAATGTTTAGAATGGTTTAGTCCGACCCTCCCTTTTGTTTCCCAGCGTCCTTCGAATGTCAATCCCATAACTTCGCATAATTTTAAATTTCAATAAGAACCAATTAAAAAAAATTCGGGGCTGCGCGAGTGGGTGCTTTTCTTCGAAATTTTATGCTAATTTCTCCGTGACGTTTCCTTCTGTTTCGGCGTAGCCTCCCGGTTAACAACTGGATTTAACAATTTTCCGTAGCCTTTACGCCTCTTATCTTTGCGCACGTCACTCAAGAAACAATTACATCCAAAGAGTTGCGCCTCCTCAGGACAGACATGTATGCTAAGTGCCAGTCGATGAGATACGTCAAATGCAACGTAGAAAGTACCGACTCTTCGCGCGTAAGCGATACACCGAAATATGGGATCGAAATGTCGAAACGAAACATCGAATCGAAATTTCTACATCGATATTAATCGAACCTACAATCGAATAGCTCTTGATTTTTGCGATACCGAGGAAAATCGATGTATAATCTAACGGGGAGGATCTTAAGAGAGAATGGAATATTTACCTTGGAGCGAGCAAACGAAGAGCCGAGGAAGGAGCTTCAGCAAGTAGGTTATTATGATTTAGCTGGACGGCTCAAGACGTGGTTATTTACGCCCACGATTCGTACTTCTATTCCACGAACCACGGGCGGAATTTCGAGCTATAAATCAAACGTCGGAGTAACCCACATTAGTGTAACCGTGGTTAAGACGCCCTTTTGGACGACATTCCGCCGGAGCGAGTCTAAAGAAGGGAAAAAATAAAACGAAGAGGGAAAACCATTCTTCGGCTTCGTGCGGCGTGACAAGCGCACTCCACTTATTCGTGGAAATTGCCGGCTCCTAAGGTCAGCCCGAATAAATCACTCCTCCTTCCCTTCCATTGGCCCTTTTAATGCCATTAGTAACGTTCGTCTAATCCCGTTCCGTTAAAAAATCCTTATCCCATTCCGGCGGTCGCGGATCTCTTCGGATTCGCCCTTTTTTCTACCTTCCTCTTCCTCATCCATCAAAATGAATGGAAATCGACTCGATTCATGGGACTGTCATCGATAAATAACTGCATAAATAGATAATTTACGGTCCAACGATTCATTTAGCATTTCTAAATACATTTCATTTATAATGCGGAATAGTTTCGCAGTTTATTTAAAATTTGATAAGACGATGATTTTTACAAAAATGCGTCGTAATATTCCCTTATCCTTGATCAAAATGATTAACTATTCTCCCTATGAGAAAGTCAGTGAAAAGTTTCAAATATATGTGAATCTCGGTGCATATGACCTAGCATCGCACGCTAACGTGATGCTCTAGTAGTTGACATTTTGAGAAAAGAGTTATTGATAAAGGATGAGGAAATAGATTAAGATAATGTCTTCTCGTATGGTTAAATGCCATTAAATGGTATTTATATTTGCATAGATAAGTAAAAAGATAATAATTAATAATAATTCGTGAACTGAACTTTTGGCACGAGAATTTTCACTAAATCGACAAAAAAGGAATTTACTCACATAGACTCAGTACCCATACTTTCCACTAATTTTTGAGCATTCGTACGGTTCTATGATTAAAATCTTATCATAAATGTATTCATATCCTGTTTACTTGCTTTCACAGTGTTGAGGTAATTTCTCTTAACACTTGTATATTTACCGATATCACCGTCTGGCAATAAATATACGACATGCCCTTAGTTTTCGGACAGGTATTAATCTTCAGCACATTTAGCTGCAAGGTTACTTTATATCAGCTTCATTCATATTATCATTCTTTTTTTTTAATTAGCGCGAAACGTAAAAGGTCAAGGTCGAATGAATACATTTTTCATTATTCCGAACGCCCAATTCCCTGCATTCCCAATCCTCTCTCTACCTTAACTTCCTTGTTTCCTCTATCACGATTTCAAATGATTGCTGACTCTTCCTGCCTCAAATACTCTCAGAAAATCAGTTATTTGTGGAGAAAAGGAATCGAGGTGAATCAAATTGGTTGGAGGGAAGGAATTTCCGAGTTCGAAACAAGTCGTTCTGAAAATTGCATTTTGAAATCATCGGAAGCTTTTTTGGAGTTGAATTATTATATCAGACGATTTTTCACATTTATCATTCAACTGAACATCGTTAGTTTCGGTTAATGTCGCGAGGTTATACAGGTTTCATTTTAAAATGTTTACTCAACTACTTAATCATTCAGTATAACGCCCCTCGTGGCTTGCTCAGTATTTACAGATAATAAGTTTGGTTGATAGACAATCCGAATTAATGCAACGTAACGTGATTTTATTTTATTTCTTTTTCGGCTTCTAACTATCCACACATCAATAAATATCGATTGATAACTTTTCCGGCGATAATTCACCGGCATGAAATATTTTTACAATCTAAAACAAGACCAATCCGTGTTTTATATGTTCTTTTTATAACAAGACCTTTGCGTTCTTTCCTTATGATTGTATCCTTTTTCTTGCCCTTGTTTATAGAGCCTCTTTGCATCACATCTTTAAAAACGGTTTCTAAGCAAACTTTTATGTTAATTCTTAAGGAGAAACGGACATGAAAAAGGTCTGACGAGATCGGGACTCGAACCCGGGTCTCCCAATTGCGATTGGTTGCTCTATCCATTGAGGTATTCCAAAACTTTTAGGAGACTTATCATAGCCCCCTTGCCTACAATAGCTCAATGGATAGAGCAACCAACCGGCAATTGGGAGACCCGGGTTTTCCCGTCGGACTTTTTTCATGTCCGTTTCTCCTTGGGAATTTTCTTAGGTGCCCGCCTTAACGTGCCAATTCACCTAAATTATTAATAATTCCTTATGTTAATTGTAAACAATAACGCTCTAAACGATAGTGATAACAACTGGGAAGAAACTATTTCGAAAAGTGACACGGTTTTATATTTATTCATTAACCTAAAACGAGAACAAACATTAATGGCTAATATAACAATTTGTGCGGCAAAGTCAGATGAAGTAAAGAAAAAAGTGCTCGAACGAGTGATGGAGGGAGAAAGAGAATGAAGAGGTGCGGTAGTCTTTCGAAGGGCTTTTAAAGGGAAAAATGCAGCCTTCTGTCCTTATTCGTTCCTTCTTTGGTAACATCTCGATGTGCCCTCCTTCGACCCCCTTCCAATTCCCTTTTCCCCTAAACAATTTCTCTGCCCTATTACCTCCTCCCGTTTCTAGTCTCTCCCTCCCTGACACCCCCTCCCACCCATCACCGTGTGTTCCTCAACCTCCCACCGCCTTTTCCCTTATTCGGATCTGCAGAGACGTCGGAAAGACTAGCGAGAACACTCCAATCGCGGAGTCGAGGGTAAAGTGAGATGGACACCTTTTTTTTCCCGTCCGCGATAATCGTGCGGGTAAAAAGCGAGGGAAATCCGAGTGGCGCGCACCGCTCGCATGAGCGCCTGATGGACGTCTGCCTAATGCGTAAGGACCTTCTGGAGACGGAATCGGGGAAATCGGGAGATGATAATCAACGCAGAAATGCAATCCAAATATTATTCGTGGAAAGTAATTAGGTTCGGGAGACCTATTTTCTGCTTCGATCTTTCCGTTAGATCTCGTTCAGTTGGGAGAAGTAATTACACTATACACGGGAGTAAGAGAGAGCGTTAAACGATACCACCTCTGTCGCCCTATCATGGATAGTGGTGGGCAAATTTAAGGGGGGATTCTAGGTTGCTTATCTGTAATATAGGAGTACACTGAATTAAAAAAAAATTGCCTCAACAAGGAAATTTTCGATATTGCTATAATTTTTATTGCTATAAATTTTGTCGATTTGAGCAAGTTTTGTCATTGAATACTGAATGATCATGAAATTCCACCAGGTATCGCTTGTTATCATTCATTTATTCGAAATTTCCGATTCCGCGCCTGTTCTAAATTAAATTTTATTGTACCGAAAAACCGAACTCCATCAATCAAACCATCGGAAGGAAAGGTTCGAAGGCTTGTGTTAACATCCGTTAAGACATTCGATATATGTACAGTACTCTATAACTAAACGTGGGATTCAAATTCCTGAAAACAATCTACGATACGTTTCGTAGCAAATTAAAATTGTTTGAGCATGAAAAATGGCATACAATATAGTTGATGGGAAAATATTTCAGTATGTGGAATTCGCAAGTACTCAAAATAAAATAACTATGAAAAATTCCACGGGTTAATTCAAATCGACCGGTTTCGTTTAATACATAGACATCCCAAGGTGTGGATTAGGAAAGGAATGATTCCTTATGCGATTAGGTTGTAATGCCATTCCTGTCCATGCCTGTATTAGAGACGTAACCTTTTGTGTTTTAATATATCTGTAAAATTTCAAATAGTTATTTTCTTGATTATAAATTTAATGTTATGAGAAAAGAAATGAAATATTGATAGAGCAATACATTTTATCTTTTAAATTGTATTAAAATTTTAAATTTAAGGAAATCAAGTCAGAGATTGTTGAATATTCAAAGTTGTAATAAATACACACATTTATGCATTCTTATTCACAGAAAGCTATAAAAGTTGGAGCTTCATTCTGCTGGAAGTGGATCCCCTCCATCAAATTCGACGTTTCCCCCCATCATCGTGATTAGGATAAAAAAATCTCATTATGGCTCATGCATCATAAATTGGGATTCATAAATATAGGTGGAGCCTTAAGACGATCGATTGGAAAGGCGCCTTTGCCAAATTTGGCTTCGGCCATCAATGCTTATTCAGCTTGATTTCCGTAGACGGACAAATCATATTCGGAACGAATATCACAACCTTATTCCTACTGGCATCCCCTTTTTTGCTGCGTGGATCTTAACGAATCCAAGTATGTTTTTCGAATTGAGAAATAGGTATCTATACGATATATTCTCTTCCTTTCTCTTAGATGAAGCAGTTGAGGAATAGATATTTCTTAAAAGATTTATGCAATGTTCTTCGACTGAAGATTCCTTTCAACCACATGACATAAGAAACGAATACAAAGTTAAATAGTCTACAGAGAGCCCAAAAATAAACCATAGAAATCTGCTCACGAAGGAATCCATCCCAGCATAGAAAACACAGTGGTAATCAAAAATTCGTTAGTTAAATCTGCATTACAGGCTGTGATGTATTACAAAAATCACCAATGAAACATATTCTAATGGGAATAAAAGGTGGAAGAATTCATATTAGTTATTCTAAAGAGTTTATAATAAACGCTTTTTGAGTAAGTGGTCATCATGTAGGTAGATTCTTTAAATTAATGTGTTATTTTCGTTTAAAAAACATAATTTCCAAAGATACAGGTATATATCAAACGCGTTGGAGGAATCATGAAGTAAATAGGGCCTAATATTTATATCAACTTCATCGACAAACTTAAATACAGAATATATTACGTTTTGGCAAAAGATCAGGATACTATCATACTGTTAGCAACTTTTGTTTGAATTCCCATTACTTAACAAAACAAAACGACCTTTTGTCGATTGAATTCTGTAAAATACTGGAAGTAACCACATGGACCCTCTAGGAGTTAGAAACTAGAGAAAAATTGCTAGTTACGCCACGGTTATGCATGATAACATGAGAGAGAGTAACGCTAACATATACATAAGTAACGTAACAATCATAAGAGAGTAACGCTTCAATACGGCAATATTACGGCACCAATCTTCATTAGTCTTCTGTCATTAGTGACAGAGATGTCTCACTACCTTTTCACATTTTGGGACCAAGACGAAGGGTGAAACTTAATCGACTTAACGGTCCCTTCTTTTCTCTCGGAAAACTTAAAAGGAGAATCAAATCATTTGAGGCTATTGTGAGCCTCTCGTTCGTACCGTAGCAGTTCCGGGTCCGATTCTCTACGCTCGCCGTTTTTAAATCGCCCAGAGGTTCAAAGTGTTGCGAAGATTTACACAATAGTTGCCTCTTTGGAGGGGACATGAAGAGGTTTGAGTCACGAATCGCGCCGAAGGGTCACACCACGTAATTCGTTAGGGGCAGACTAATGACCTGCATCGGGTCACTCTCTTCCCGTGCGCTAATGAATGGCATTTTCCATGTGCCTTCTCGCGCGGACTAACTGAAACGCGTAAAAATAGTGCAGGCGTAGATAAAAAAACGCCCCTTGCTAATGTAAGGCACGAGAGCCCACGGACAAATACAAATTATCCGGAAGCGCTTCGAAGAGAGGAGTCACAATCAATCAAAACGAGAGCGTAACTACTCCCGAAGAGCGCTGGATATTTTTGGGAAACATATGGTGATGATTTGAGCTTTGCACTCTATTTTCATCTGTAATAACATACTATCTCCATCGATGTGGTGAAATAATAACGTAAATGTTGTGAAAGTTATGAGAAGATATCAGCTGACGTATGATTCATTATCGTTTACTGTAATTCATAAAACTCCTCACTGACAGTGTTACAATCATTTTTAACTGTTAATAATCATTTTTAATTGCATTATGCGGATTTTGCATGAGGAAACGATTGAGTATTAAATCATAATCGCTGCGTTCATTAGACATAAATAGACAATTTTTCTCAAATTATCTATTCCGGCAAACACAGAGATACTGGAGGTGATCGGAGGGGAGAGGGTTTTTAACTGAAGTAATTAAACGTCCACAGAGGAAATTGGTGGGTCACATATTGAGAGGAGAGGGATTGCTAAATAATGTATTTGAGGGTAGAATGTAAGGGAAAAAGCAGAGGGGAAGAGAAATACAAAACTTGGTACATGACATAAAGTGTGGAGTAAGTTACCAATAGGGAATATTAAGGCACACGAGCCTAACGAAAGGTATGCACTTATACATAAATCTAATCTGGACCTGTTATGTTTATACTCATATCGTTAAAAAGAGTTGGATAAGATGAGGAAAAATTTTAGTAAACTTCAAACAGATTCGAAATCACTGAAACGTTTCAGTAAGTTTTCACGGGAAAGTGAATGAAAATCGACTACAACCGCTTAAGACCGCGCGATGGCAGTCCGATTTTTGAGACTTCAAATCTCAAAACATCGAGACAAATTCTCCAAAGACTTCAAACGTAATCATAGGCGACCCGGCCATATTTCTCAAACATTCACTCCGCTTATTAATGAAATTCTCGGGACCGAAACGCGTGGGGATATTTGGGAATAGTCGACCGGATTCATCATTCGAAAAGGAATGAAATTATCAAAACCCAGAATCCTTTTGAATGGGAGCATACGGTGATTTGAGGGGGATAAAAAATCCTTCTCCATTCACGGAGACTTAAAACTGGAGCGAAATTTCAGCCAAGAATTCCACGAAAAAACAAAAGCCAATCTTACCCGTCTCGTCGTGCGCGCATTTAAATGAAGATTCCGGGGGTAGTGGAAGACCTTTTCTTGGTCTCGGAAAGGATTTCAAACGTGAGCCGCCGCAGAGTGGAAGATAGCTTCATCCCGTGGAATAATTCCACGAGCAAAATCATTTAAAATGGAACAATTTCGCATAACGTCCGAACACACTCTGTGGCCTTAATGCGATCGGCACGCGACTTGAGTCCTTGAGTAGCCAAAGCGGAAAAGAGGAAAGCGAGTGGGGGAGAGAGAGAAAGGAAAGAATGATGCGGAGAGAGAAGAGGAGAAAGGGAATTTCTCAATCACTTCGCTTCTGACTTTTGGGATGAAATATGAGGATCGTTGGTGGACGGACAGATTCCACATTTGAGGCAAGAGAAATGTTTCCAAAGGCGGTGCGCAAGAGACTTGGAGAGAGAGTATGTCTTTGGGGGATGCGCTCGTGCTTTTGCGGGAAAAGAAAACATGAGCGCATGAACGGAGAAAAATAGACGTCGTTACGGAGGAGAGTAATTAGAGAAAGAGGGAAAATATTGTGGGAACGTGAGATGAAAAGGATCACGGAGAAATAGGCACGGGAGAATGTCAAAGGAAAAAGTGGGTAATGAGATAAATGAAAGAGGAAGAAAAAGGGTTTACAGATGAAAGAAGGAAATTCTAACAGGATGATAGAATTCGGTTGTACAAGAGACCATCAACGCAACTAATTTTTCGTGTAGGATAAATCTCACGCACTTACAGTGGCACTTGTCTAGGTATGTAAGTAGTCAAATTTCTACGTAACCATGGCAGAAGAGACATGGTTTTTTGGATCGGTTAGACAAAATGTATGTATGCATATATAAAAAGAAATCAATGCTGATTCTTTATACTTCATTTAATTGCGTTAGTGATTCGATGCGGTCAAACAGATAGATTTCCTTTGATAATTGGTGGAACTGATCAATGCTAAACACGAGGAACACAAAACATATAATGTTTTACAACTTTAAAAAACCAAGATAAAACACTTATTTGCCAACAAGTACTAATCCAAAACTTTAATAAACCAATGTTTTTCTTTAATTACCTTCATTGCTTTGATTTCTGTGATCCAATTACTGATTCTTATTTCGTATGCACGACATAATTTAATCTTAACTTGCCAAACAATTGGACACACATCTTTCACTGAATTGACCGATCATAATGTTTTCCATACTCTGCAACCCAGATTAGCCATTAAAAATAGCTTCTGGTATCTTTCAAACTAAATCATTTCCAAAAACTATCGAATTCCCATCGAGTATTTCGGATTAGACACCCAGTACATGTGCAAACATGCCCTTTTTTCGCCAGCAGACATATGGTTAACCAATTTTATTTCATCATTAATGACGCGGGAAAACCTGCATAGACTACGGAATGCGATGTTCCAAAAGAAGGCGACCACTTGCAGGGACCGAATGCAACGAAGCAAGCATCCAAACGGTCGGAAAGGGGTGGTTTGAGTAGGGAAGCCGGTAAACCCTAAAGGTAAGAGACAATAAATATGAAAGGGGGATGGAGTGATTTTAACCGGGGGTGGAATCTTTGAAAGCGGCGAAATGGAAAAGGAACCGGGCCACGATGATGGAATGAGGGTTGGGCGAATCTTTCACGAGAAGAATTCAGAGAAGCGGCATCCCTATGCTCTTCCCATACCTCACCCGTGTTCTTCCCTTTGATGCTTCAATTTGAGGCAGACTCGCATAGGTAATTGGACCTCGTTCTCATGCGAAGACAACCGATAACTGCAAATATTTTCGCTCCAACGGTCGTTCATTCTCTAACGAGCTATGTTATTACTGCTGTCGTGAAAGCGATGTTAAACGGAAGGATAAATTATTATTACGATATATTTTACAGCAGGGCTTAACTTTTGTCACTTCATTACCATTTGGAAGCATTTCGGAAGACTGCCTGTAGCCAGCTGCATGCTTATCGGCACGATTTATTTTCGGACTGTGCAGCTGTTATTAAAATAATTGCTTCATCGATAAAAACAATTCCTTCATCCCGCTTAATATGTTCAGATGTTACCAAAAATAAGTGAATATAAGCTACGTGTGAATGAGAATTGTATTTCTTGTATTGTTTCTATCCAATCCATAGAATACCAAGAATTCGATTATTGATGAAGGATTAGATATACCAATTAAATCTCAGTATAAGTTGCATTTAATTATTTTCCGCTGAATTTATTTCCTGAGTTTTCTAACGCAATTAGAACAACTGAAACCATTAATTTCTTCTACAAAAATTACAGACACTAAAAGAAAATTTCGCGACTCTAACTTTCTTCTGGAGCTATAACGAGCAACATACATGCACCTAAAATCAAATCCCAGCATTCGCCATTTGGCCTATTTTACTAGTCACCCATGCATTCCTCCAACCAAGGCTCAATCAATGTCTGAAAATCACTGAAGCCTGTTCAGATGCCTCTTTTGTGTATCAACTGAAAATCGCCATCAAACTTCCTTATCGTTCGACAGTCATTTCTCCATTTTGTTAAATCTCGTTACGGTTTTTTCGTTCTATAGAGAGAAAGCTAAGGCAAGGAGATGGGGCTTAACAGTTGCGAAATAAAATGAAGAGAGAGAGAGAGAGATGGGAAAGAAATTCAGGGGAGAGGAAGGAGAGCAGATGCGTCTGGAAGGAGAAATAACGCTCTTTTACTGCTCTTCCAGAGGCCATTAAGGAAGCGGGAGGGGGCGGTGATGTTAAGGGCGTCTTGGTTCCCCATATAAGGCGATGCCCGGGTCCACGATGCTCTTTATATTGGACACGGAAACGGACAAAAGAGCGGAGAACGGGGATTTCTCCCGGTTATTACACTCTTTCTTCGCCTCCCTCTCTCCACTTTCTTCAGAATTTAAAGCCATTCCTTTCCTCTCCGTCTTAAATCCCTCTTTTCTATTCTGTCCTTGTTTCGCACACTGTAGATACTTTGATTTAGGACCTCTGATCTACGTTAGCAGCGCATCTCTCTTGTGCTTTAAAACCTGATAATTTTAATCGGCACTTGGAAATGGCTGTTTAAAAGGGCATTAATGGAAAGATTCCACGTTCATCGATAAAATTTAAAATAAACGAAAAGTCCACCGCTTCCCGAAATAGTTAGTGGTAAAATACGCTCAGCAGAAAAGCCATGATGGAGCCGTTGACCGACAGGGAAATATTAGACGAACATGGTCCTATCGCTATGGACTAGATATAATGCCCTAGTTCTCGATTCCTTTTTCGGATGTGATGTAACTTTTCTCCTTCAATCTACATTACGCCATTTCCGCAACTGCTGCTAGATTTCGAATGATGGACATAAAAATATAAAGACGCAAAATACGCTACTGACAAACTTTTCTTTCATCTTTGTTCTCAACGCTGGACAATTACGATTTCTGTCCTCTGGAAGTTTATCATGAGAGAATTAAGAAGTAATCATCATGGGTTGTCAGTCGGCTGACTGAAATTGCCCGTCTGACAACCCGAAATGATTTTCTTCGTACTGTTCGTCGGCAAAGAGTTGTCTTTTTTAGAAGAAATTAATATTGTAGTGACAAACAATGGAATTAAAAATAAAAAGGGATTTACTTATAGTTAAACCAGTAAATTATATTAATTTTTTCGGTGTCGTCTTTTTCTGCTGTTATTTCTTGGAACATAAATAGCGACGACAAAAATTGTAGAAAGTGGGATATGGTCACAACCTCACTTTTGCGCATGAATAATACAAGATCACAGCGGTTACGAATATTTGTTGTGTTAATTAAAACGAAGACACTCGAAAAATGAATTAATTCAATTAGGAATGCACTTTTATTTATTTGCTCTTATTCGTATCCCCAGTTGCTTAATTAGCTCTTTGTCTTTTCCCAACTGCTTTCTCGAACCTCCTGCTCATACAGTCCTCCCTCTACTCTACATTTCCGTTTTAGTCTCCTCTTCCCCATCCCTCTATTTACTGGTTGATCTACACTCAGGAGGGAACATTAAATTCAGCAGCGGCTGAAATACCGTCTCTCCAACTCCCTTCCCCTCTTCCCATTCATCCCCCGCTTCTCCTCCCATTCCTTCTCCCTCTTTCTCATCCTCTACATCTCCCATCCTCTTGAGTTGTATCTGCATCTTCGACAATCCGAGAGTGCCCCTCTAAACAATCTCTAACTGAACGAACGATGGATTTCGGAAATCGCGTAACGTATTTCATCGAGTTGACGGTTTCTTTTCGAAAACGTTGAAAAGGGAAATATGAAGCTGTGGAAGAGTTTGAGGTTCGAGAGGTAAGGGAAATAAATTACGGGGGAACGGAGAAAACGGCCCGGCGGGGAAAGTTACCAGATTATTAAAACGTCAAAATATGCAAATTCTTCGCGAGTGGAAGTCCTTCGTTTGTTTTGTGAAATATCCCAGCGACGTAAGAGGAGAAAAATTGACGCGCAAATCGAGTGTGGAATTGCGACTGCGATGCGGCTGGTGGTTTTAATCCTTTCAGTTTGTTTTTCATCGACGATTATGAAGAACAGCATTCCGTCTAATACGGCGGCTAATTTCTTGGCTACGCATGACAAGAAGAATGATTCTCTGCTATTAAGACGCGGTTGTGAAGCAATGCTACTTTCATGTTATTCGCGTAAAATATTTCGTTGAAAGTGAATTCGGGAAGGATTGCTACTGAGTATTTTGAAGGGATTAAGACTCAATAATCCTACAAAAATTCTTCAAGGGTCTTCCGAGGAAGATCGAAGAATTGGGAGAAAGCTATAAACCAGCGAAACCTACTTCGCGAATTACGGAAATACAGCTAACGACGATTTTCAAAATTCCTGATACAGAATCAGGCGTAACGTCGTGGTGCTTCTTAATGCAAAAAAATTCCATGAGAATTTATTCTTGTAGTTTAGTAAACGCTTTTCTCATAGATTTTTCTTTCAAAATTCCTCCCACTCTTTCATTTTGTGACGGCATTTGTACACCTTGCATTAGTAGTTCCGTCACATTTTCCATCAATGGCGAATGCTACCAAAAGTCCACCTGTGCGTCCACAGGTGGTCAAGTAGAGGCCCATCCTTAATCTTTTCGATCAAATCTCCAGCTATAGTGATCGCCAGTCTCCGATGCTCTCGGTGATCGAGGTTATAACTTGCCAAGAGACGCTTAGAATGGGATGAGGAGGGTGACGCGGTTTTCGCATCGACGCGAGCACGTATTCGGGCATAAAATCGAAATGGCGACGGGAAGAGTGGTAACAAAAGAAGCTTCGATACAAAGAAGGAAGCGTCACATAAATTGAATGAGATATATTATACGCTCTATGTAAGGAATCGAAACATTCCTGGATAACTTGTGAGGAATTCTGTAGAAGCTGTTGAATCAAAATGAATACCTCAAAAATATGGCGTTAGCAAAAGAAAAAAAAGTCACTTCAAAAATGATATTTTATTCATAAGCATATTGATTCTTTAAACCATTGGCGATTCAGCTTCCAAGAACATACAGAAACTAATGAAGTTGATTTCAAGGAATAGGGGCTTTCCGTAAATGATTATCTTAAGATATCATGATAGATATTATGATTATCTTAAGTATCAAGATCTTAAAGAGGGTGTTCAAACTATTTACATTCCATTATAATATAGAAGGGTTCAAAAGCGTAGTCTGTTTTAACCGTCCACTTTTCCACGTTCTAACAAATTTTCAACATCTTCTTGACTTTCGTTGTCTTCAAACGGTATATATGTCGTTAAATCGCAGACTCAATCGTCAACTTCTTTGCAAACAATTCAACAATCTCGGCGTTGTTTAATGTTACGTGATGCTGCACGGTATATTGTGACAATCATTGTTCATGTAAACTCACAATTACTTTACACCGATCTATATTTTTGTTTTAAACATTGGGAAACTTTCCGATATTCATGTTTTGAGGCCCCCTTGACTCATCCTGAAGCGTTTATCTCACTTGCCTGACTCCGTCCTCAGTTAAGTCATCAACTGAAACTGTCGAGTTAGATGGTATATCGTACACATTTTCTTCGAAAACATAATGTTAAAGGTTCTCTTCTTTCCAACATACGCAGCAAGCGCACCATAAATATTTTTCGCCGTATATGAAACAACAGGGGAACGTTCTAAACCTTTTAGACGAGAATGGGAAACCGTAATAGCTCAATGAAACGTTTCCTTTCCACTCAAAAGACCCAACTCTGACGACACTCTCGTAATCACCCGGGGGAACTCGGCGAACATCTCATTTTCCTCGATCTCTCGTTTCCTGGAATCGTCTCGAGAGCATGAGGACGGCAGCGGAGATCATTCCCTTCATTTAGAAGCAAACGAACCCGCTAAAAACTATCGATTCCATTGACTCCATCACGCAGAGAGGAAACGCACCCATGAATTACCATGGGTGGAAAAAATTCACGAGCGTAGACAACCGTTCGGAACATGGACATCTGGGAGCAAAAAGAAAAGAGATTATCGAGAGAGGGAAAAAAGAAAAGAATGGGGCATTATGAACGAAGATTATGAGAATGGAAGAGGGATGTTGCAGGCAGAGGTGAGTAATGCAGAGCAGGGAATGATGGAACGCGGAAGAGTGCAGGGAAAGAAAGACGAGGTGTCGGAGTGGGATCGCTGGAGATCGCACTGGATGCTGGGGAGGGGGGGGGGGCAGAGAAGAGAATCTCATCGCAACACTTGTTGATTCTGCTGCCTTCCATTCGGCGTGGGATGAGGAACAGATGAAAGGAGGCTGGGTCCACGAGGGGGACAGCGGAGGGGGAAGTCGAGGGGGTGGTTCGGACAGCGTGGGGCCGATAGAGAATGGGCGATAGAAAGACTTATGATGGGGTGAAAGGGGAAAAGAATCCATGAATATGGATGAGAGAGTTCTTGTGGAAGATCGGTACACTTTATGCCGCTTTTCCGAGTGAGCTAATTATAAAAAAAAATTCAATTATTCGGGAGACGCTTTTAATTTTCTCGCTGGAACTGCGAACAACGACGAAATGGGGAATTCATTGGGGCTCATTAATTCGACGAGGGATCTGATGCAGATTGTTTTCCAGAAAGCAACAAGTGAAAAAGGCTTTGAAGAGATTGTATTTACAGGAAACGCTCCCGAAAAAATATTTTCGATTTATTGAATGAGGGTTAGACGAAACAATCGATGCCCGTGGATTATTTTCTCTGACAAATCGATACGCAATTTATCTACGAAATTAACGTAAAATACTTTCTAGAAAACATTTAATGTCGTCACTAAAGATTCGATAATCGGATGAAGTTCATTTTCTACTCAAAATCTTCCAGAATAAACAAACTCAAGTTTTATTTTCACTGTTTTCATCCCTGAGTATTTATTC
This sequence comes from Ladona fulva, assembly GCA_000376725.2. NCBI lineage: Eukaryota > Metazoa > Arthropoda > Insecta > Odonata > Libellulidae > Ladona > Ladona fulva. The sequence continues at coordinate 2,087,461 of KZ308122.1, read as the reverse complement.
GGATTCCGTAATCTCTACACTAGTTGGCGATTATCATCCTGCCACACGCCAAAAGGCGGATTGCAGGATACTTACATAGACGTAGACATTGCACAAATAACTGTTCAAAATTTGGCCAGAGTATAACGAGTAATCGCATTCATACGAACAAATAAATTATCCTATGAAGAACTATGAATGCAGAAAACGGCAAGTAACATTCTTGTCTATATTTGATTAGATAATTATAAATTTTACTTTCAATAGTCATTTCTAAGTTTTTATGATGTTGAAGGCGAGTACTTAGAGAGAACGGAATAAATTTGAGGATATTTTATGATTATCATTCTCAAAATTATTACTGGTTCCGAGGATTTTCTTCTGATTTTGTTTGAAGGGCGCAGCCCGGCAATTAAGACAATCAATTCTGTATTTTAGCAAAAGTAAAAATTTGAAAGTCGACGTACAAAATTTCTGAACTTCTCTATTAAGTAGACAAAAATACACAAACTTGTAAAATGAGCCTTTAATTTGCAGATTCCATTCATTACCGAAACCTTCCGCTTTTTAAATATCTCTAAGCTTTAGAAATTAAGCTCTAGAAAGCAGTCACATCAAAAGAAGCAACAAAAATAAACATCGTTCGGTGCGAGGAGGAGCTGTAACCTAAAAAACAGATCACGAAACCGGGAAACATCACGACAGCAATTCGATTCGGCCCAACAACTGAATAAAACAAAAGAGCAAAAAGCTTTTGAGGCGACACCTGGTACAGGAAACGTCCGAGTGGTATTAAAATACACATGGTTATTATGTACGCTCTGTGAATAACGGGACGAGATTTGACGCCCTTATAACCACGGCCGAGAAAGAAAATAAAGGAGAACATTTGCAAATCCCAAAAACGATGGAGCTAGAGGGTGTAAAAGGACCGTTCTCGAGATACGACCTGACCTCCATTCTGTCTCTTGTTTTTCCGGTATTCCAGAGATCGCCATCTCTTCTCATTATTACGTTTCGTCAAAATATTCTACCGCTCGAGAAAAAGCAGACATTTTCCTGAGGCCCCCCGCCGCACCTTTTAAAAGACTTCTATATAAAAGAGAAAGACGTTCACGAAGAGCCAACGGAACAGGAAGCTGAGGTTGATTCCTTGTTCCTCCACTTCTTCGTTTCATAATCTCCTCTTCAAACTCTTTAGGATTGCGAACTTATGAGGAGTCGATTTCGGTATATTCTCATTAAATGCCTTCACAATTTGGGAAGGATCTCAAGGGAGATATTCAAATTGGAAACGAGAGAAATCTTCACCATAAATTTCGACCAAATTGCCTTAAATTTCTGGTTTTCCTAGGGAAAGAAGTTCCTAATTAACAGCATTTCGATCATTCTTAGAGGACACGTTAACTTACGATCAGTTGATTGCTCGTTCATGAAATTCAGCTCCTCCTAGATAGCAAAACTCTATGTCTGAAATATACGTAAAATATCTTGTTCTTTTACGACATATTTTAATCGGATTCAAAATCACAGGGAAGTCTGCTAAAGAGTGTTCTTCTAGGTCCTTCTAGCTTTCAAAAAATTCTATCGACCTATTCTTTAATTTTCCTTGCAAAATTTGAATGGAAATCCATATTATACATAATGACTGAAAATATACTAGAATTTAGGATAAGTAATAATTCGAGGGCTCCCGGATAGCCAAGTGGGCAACGCGTTCGACTTCCGGGTTCGATTCCCGGTGGGGGCCTACGTAAGAAATAACCTTAGCTGTCGAAGTACTTTTAACAGTACCACTAAAAATAATTCATCAAAATTTTGCAACTGTAACTAATCAACGAAATAAAAATGAGTATTCTTGCACTTCTCTTGCTTGTATTTGTCTTTAATTGCGGGAATGTTGGTACCCGCAATGTATCGTAGATACATTGACCCCCGAGGATCATCTTCTATCGTAGATACATTGACACTAAACTCTGCTTTCATGAAAAGAGATAATAACTCATTGATCAATATTTGACCAATATTTTTCTCCTTAATTTAATAGCTGCGAGGGACAATTGACACAAGAGACAAGAAGAGAAAAATGTCAATCCATTCGCATTTTATGAGATGTTACCCATCCGATAAAATTTTATCNGACATATTTTAATCGGATTCAAAATCACAGGGAAGTCTGCTAAAGAGTGTTTTTCTAGGTCCTTCTTGCTTTCAAAAAATTCTATCGACCTATTCTTTAATTTTCCTTGCAAAATAAGAATGGAAATCCATATTATACATAATGACTGAAAAGATACTAGAATTTAGGATAAGTAATAATTCGAGGGCTCCCGGATAGCCAAGTGGGCAACGCGTTCGACTTCCGGGTTCGATTCCCGGTGGGGGCCTACGCAAGAAATTGCCTTAGCTGTTGAAGTACTTTTAACAGTACCACTACAAATAATTAATCAAAATTTTACAACTAAAACTAACCAACGAAATGAAAGTGAGTATTCTTGCACTTCTCTTGCTTGTATTTGTCTTTCATTCTTGTTGTTTTTTCTTTCATTCTTGTTTCATTTGATCGAATGTTGGTATCCGCAATGTATCGTAGATACATTGACCCCCGAGGATCATCTTCTATCATAGATACATTGACACTAAACTCTGCTTTCATGAAAAGAGATAATAACTCATTGATCAATATTTGACCAATATTTTTCTCCTTAATTTAATTTAGCTGCGAGGGACAATTGACACAAGGGACAAGAAGAGAAAAATGTCAATCCATTCGCATTTTATGAGATGTTACCCATCCGATAAAATTTTATCTAAGAAAGTTACGCTCTGAAACTTGGGGAACTCCGAGACGTGATTCAGAAAAAGTATTTCGACAACCTTAAGATCCGGGAAGGGTTTTGCATAAGGAAAATCGATTCCTTCCGCATAACTGCTGGCATATCCTGGAGAGTTGGCACCCCTATTCCCGCTCCCGTACATAATCCCTATTCTTCCCCCTCCGGACCATAAAACTCCCACAAAATGATCGCAATCGTCTTCCGCGCAGTTCTCTCCGTTCGAACACGCTGCCCTATTATGGCTTTTTATTCCGAACACCTTCGACCATAATGACGAGAAAAACTAGACGCGTTGCTCCTTAGAGAGCCTTACCCCCAGCGTGTTCTTCTCATTCGAGACAAGAAAAAGAGAAAAACATTAAGTGCTATCCTCCAGTTGCGTTCTTCCCCCTAACGAGAGTGTGCGAATATCCGCGGCGGAAGGGAGATTTCGAAGGGAATTTATCGAGCGATCGAACATGAAGGTTACGGTGGGAATTCGCGGTTGGGTCTCATTGAGAGGAGTGGTGGCGGGAAACCGGTCTCCGAGGCGCCACCAGACGCGTGGCCGCTGAGCCAACATGCGCTCAGGCGCCCCACCTATCAACACAGTTTGTTTTGGAAGGGAACGGATGAGGAGAGAGTTATGGGCGCTGAGAAATGCGGTTCGCGACACGGCATCGGGTCGCGGTGCACTCTAAATCAGAGGTGCCTCCGCGACAATGAAACAGGTCGCTGCTCCCTTGGAGGATCGTCTTCTACAGGCATTTCATGCAGGAAATCATTGGTGAGTCACGGCGCAAGAAAAAGGTCACAGTTTCCTGCTTCAAATGAAAAATCGGATTGCGTTGCTGCGTAGATTATCGCCGTCGTAATTTAAATTTCAATCATCCTTTGCTACGGGAATATTAAACTACTATCCACTTGTAAAAACACGCTATGATCAATAATTGTGACTATCTGATAGATACATTCCGGAAAGCTTTTCTGAACAACATTATGAAAAGGTTACGGAAAGTTCTGTACCATTGTGAAGACACTGAGCGACGATAACGCGTTTTAAGGAGAAAAAAAACCATTGAAATTGTTATAAATCGATTAAAATATTCGGGTTTAAATAACAGATTATTTCGGGTTTGATACTTCCAAGAACAATCAAAAAGTGCACATTTCCTATAAGAAGAGATTGTTCTTTGTGCTCCTAATGATACCTTCTTGGAAGGAGAAATGCGCATAGGAAGTACACACTTTTTGATGGTTTTTGGAGTTTTTTCTGTTAATCGGTAACTGTACCATCTGTGGTTGATTCTTTTTTTTTTCTATATTCATGTTTATTGTTGATATAGATCGAGGAGGGATGCCTTCTGATTCTAACTTGCTGAGAATGGTAATAAAGGCTCCAAAATTTGAGAGACGCTAAAACAATGATCCGACAAACTAGAGCAGAAATAGAGAAATAGCATTAGCATACATCTGAAGCAACTTTCCACAGTAGGAAACAATGCTAGAGTTCCAACCTCACAGATTTCCTGAGAGAGAAGAATGCGTTACTGGAACAGACATTCATCATTTTCCAGCACCTCTTATGGGCTCTATTGATTCCATGGGGCATATATTTTACTAGAGACGAGCCGAGAAACTCTGGCGGAAATTTACGAATATTCTCAAGTTCTTACGCTAAATACAACCATAGAAACAAATATATTGCATGGGAGACAAAATTTACTGAGATTATAACTTGCTTATGATGGAAAAGCAGATGGAGAACACAATGACGTTAGAGATATAAATTATCTAAATATTAAATTCTTCTTAACAGAATGACAGTCTTCCAGAGAATTAACTACCCCTTTTCATTATTACTATAGAAACTATCCCTGACTTACATATACCATTACATACCCTGATGTCCAAGAAATTTACTTCATAATTAAGTTCGTAAAATCAAGTTATATACCACATTCAACTGGGGAAATATTTTGCGTGGTTAGAGAAGCTAATTTCAAAGTTATGTTATTATTATGTTTTCATGTTTTTTATTACCATGAACTGCAACTCATGCACAAATGTAGACAAAATGGCGAAACATTTTTATCGAATCCGAGATCCTACAGAAGACACTAAACACTTCCTAGTTAATTAGATTGTATTTAAAACTGTAAAAATTATTCTTAAAATTATCTTGTAACTTAATTTTGCTCCTTCAATTTGATTTCGTAATCTCAATATATATCACAGGTCATAATCATAAAAATGAGTTAATGAGCTAATGAGTTTCCATCTATTAGGGATTTTCACATCTTTCAATCGTTCAAAAACCACAACTTCATTATGTTCCAAGTGCTTCATTTTGGTGATTCTTCACAACAACCTCACGTTTTAGAAAATATGGTTTTTAAATGGCAAAAACTAAATGCTGGACCGATAAACATATTTTTAAGGACCATCACTGCTTCCGGACGGGACAATAATAAATTAATTTAGCCAGATTTTATGCGCAATAAGCAGTAGTTTTCTGTCGAAGGTTTCAGTAAGGTCACAAATTTTCCTGGAACATGCTACTTTATTCGCTGCGAATTGTTTCTTGCTGGTTCAAAAGGATGCCTGAAGCTTGTCGAGCTATAAATTGAGATATTTATTGGAAGTTTAGCGAACATATACCAGAAAAAGAAGAGACTGAGCTGGTAGCGATGACTGTGCGGTTAATTTTACCGTAGCAAATTCGCAGCGTTTGTAAAGGAACAACAAAATAACCTTCGGAAATAAAATTTCCAGCATTTAATACTCAATCAGTGTAAGCAGACGAACCCATTTGTCTCCCCGTTTCCCCAACTCGTCCCGATTAAAAAGAGAAGAAACGTCAACCGCGGTACGATATGAGGCGTCGCGTGGACGTGCGGGGCATTGTATCGGCGAAGGCGCTAAAGCCCTCGCCCACGCGGCAGCGGCCCCTTCCGCCGTGTGCAGACCGGTTTCCCTGGAATGGCTCGAAACGCCCTTTTAAATGAGACTTACACGCAATATCTGTGACGGCCGAGGGAAACATCAAATGTTTCGACGGGTAAATTAGTCCTCCGGCCATAATTATTTTATTGGACTATGAGCTGGACATATCGTAGGGGCCCAATCTGAAATCTGATACGGTTCTGGAAGATAATAAAAAGGGGCTTCATACGTTAGCGCGAAGGTGCTATACGGGATATAATAAAAGGATTCGAAGATAGGAGAGGAATGAGATGTTGAACAACGATCTGCAAAGAGAAGTTTTACGGCGTTCGAAGTTTGAGCAAGCGATGGAGCAGACACAATGGAAGGGAATGCGATCTTGAATGGACATTGAAACGACTGTACTGATTTCAAGACACGATACACTGCCAAAGATGGATGGGACAGGCATATCACGACACTGGAAATGAGAAGACTAAATAAAAACTGAAGAAATCTAACTGATTTTATCAGGTGCTTCATGCGTGGAATATGTATTCTGGGAGGATTCAGTCAGGAGTTGATTTAGAAACTACTCGAAGATCGATAGAGCACTCTTTAAGACTCAATTCCTCGATTTCAGTTACAGAAAAAATCATGAAACTTTGGCATAGTTCTGTTAGCACAAATTAAACTATCTGAGAAAAGCGGAAGCTTCCCGCCATTTCTGATCGTTAGTTGAATTTCCGCTCATTCAACCATTTCGTTGATGTTTATCATCATAGACAATTATCTTACGAAGTAGATATTAGAATAGGAGTAGATATCAACCAATCACAAAACTAATTCTTCATAATTGGCTCATCAAGATTATAATTCGAATCGTCCAAAACATTATTTTTTACATCAGCATTTATACATCCAATTCTTTCTCTCAGAAACATTCTTCTGACATCTATTTGTCTTCCATGGAGCATATACCTCAAAATTGATATTCATATACTGTGTATTCCTGTAAATTTCTCGAAGATAGGGTAAGGTACGTCATATTTTCAGTGAGTTACAACGGCTACATATATTAATCCTGGTACTAAATGTATTAGCTTCCGCGGGATTTAACATAAGGAACTGCATTAGAAAAGTTATGATTGCATGTTCGTTCGGTCTCATAGATCAATCATTACATATAGTACTGATGTAGTATGACATGAATGTGAAGCACTAGCATTCGTCTGGAACTTAACGCATGGTGAGATTGTTCCAAAGTTAACTTGTTCCATTACTAAGAATTGTGTAGCGTATTCGGACTGAACTTTATTTTATTTATAGATTGGAATATCAAAAAATTACCTGATACCTTTTCTAAAACTTGTAGCAAATAAATGTAGAGGAAATAGCAATCAAAACTAGGTAACAACCATCACAAGAACAACTGTCTAAAGCCACCGAAGTTGTGGGCTAGAAAATTAATCAAATGCTGAAACGCTGTCTGTTAGCAAAATTTGAACAAACAATTCACAGTTCAACAAAACTCTACATTGACACTCGTAGTCCTGAGCAAACCTCTAACGCCGTTCAAACATTTGCACAGAGCGTCAAATCATCACCCAGATTTCAATCATCTCATTCGTCCCGAAAAATCTCGAGATATAACTGGTTTTTTTCCTTTCGTCATTTCCACGTGAATCACGTCACAGAGAGGAAATCACTCCGACGATTTTCTTTTTTATTACCGCGTCTCGGCGAGGCACGTTAACGAAAAGGCTCACGCGCTGGCGGCGGAAGAACCACAAGAGATCCTCGTCGTTATCCGCGAAAGCCATGGAAGAAAAGGGCGGATCCTGAGCCGCGTAAATTGGAAAAAAACGAGTTAGGGAATTCAAAATACTTGGGGTTATTGAGGGAAACTACCCTCGTAAGCGAGTAATCATTTACACAATAACCGGACACACTGGTACTTTGTCTCCAAGGAATACCTCATAGAATTCAAAAATATTAATAATTGTCATCATTAAATGCAGCGTAATATGGGATAAAATAATCAATATAATTTTAAGCATCAAGTAATTTTACTAAGGGAATAATAGCATATAAAAATATGAAGGATTTATTTCCATTAATGATTTTCACGCATAACTCAGGACTTTCAGATTTCAGTATTATCTTCACCAGTGCGTCACATGACGATTAAGTGATGAACACCGGCAATAGCGAATATTAAACTAATAGTAAACAAAATAAAATTCACAGAGAGAGAGACAAAAATAAAAAGAGAAGGCTAGAAACCTATTAAGACCTGTGCTTTAAGTTGCTGAAGCTCAACTTCACCACCAAGTGTTCCAAGAAAACTTTCATTAGAAACTTCGCAACTCGATTTTCGTTACTCTACACTCGTCAAATACCCAGGGAAGTCAATACTCGGAAAACGATACTAATTTCGAGCAAGAGAGTACCGATAGTCGAACTTGGATTCCATAGAACGAGTCCAAGACGAATCTTGAGAGAACGGAGCAAATGAGGCGGATGGCGCCTATGCTTTCTTAAGTGGAACGCGAGATGAATTGGCCTGGCACGCCTCTCGCCTGGGATGCTATACTCGTATGCTATTGCTTCCCAGATTTTGGAACGGAGGGAAAACTTGCTTTCAGCGATCAATTTGTTCAGTGGACTCGCTTGAAGTCGCGTCCTGGAACAGGATTGGTGCTACGCATTCAGTGGTAACTTCAGGTATAATTACGATTATTACTTTACCACCCAAATCAGTACGGCGACAATGTTTAAACTGAGCTATTCTTTCAAAAATCATGACGGGAAACGGATAATTACAAAACTTCGTGGAATTACCAACTAGTCGCTGTCTGGGAACGATTTCTGCAGAGTTAATGGAATGAAAGCCTTTTCGGTCTATTTGAACAGGAAAAGTCGGATAATAAATTACTTTACGTAACAACAATTCTTGATGAACACCAAAGACACACTAAAAACATTCCTAAGGGAGTATTCAATCATTTTCTATTCGAATGAATTAAACATTAATTTTGATACCAAGTTTAAGTAGGACGGACAGATTGTCTGCTTCCAGCAACAATCAGATTTTCCTCTTATTATAGAAGAGAAAACAAACTAGACTCGATGATAGATGAGTTTTAATTAAATACAAGGAAAGTGGTTGAACGTTCTCTAATCTACATTTGGTGATAAATGTCCACTGCTTGAACTAATGATAATTAACCTCTACCTCAATTTTATCCATGAACTGTTTTCATTGCCTTATTACAAAAAATACAATAACTTCTTTCTGTTATAATCTGTGTCATACCAACCTCTCTCAAGTTAAGATTTATAGCTTGTGTTGATATATTCTGATTCACAAGAAAATTTTGATCCAATCAGAAGACATAAATCCAAGGCCGATCCTGAAGTGTGACCGTGGAACCCAAACGGACTTAAAATTCGCAGTTAATTAGGACCGCTGACTGAGTGCTAAAACGAGAACAAAATTAATCGCTTTTCATCTTAAAAGATGGCCGAAATATTACGAAGCTTTTGATGATGCGCGCGTTCGATAAAATTTCCCGAGACAGAAAGGAAATCCAGTAGCTTATCTCCGAGCAAATTGAGGAGTATTCTTTTCCTTGCTCCCGCTCCGGAAAATTATCAACGTGACGAATCGGTAGATTCACTAGGACTTTGACAAATCGGAAAAATAAAAGAGTCATCCCGAGACAGCTGATGAAGATATAGAACGGATGTGCTAGGATGATACGCGGAATGGGGGATTCGGTTCCCCGGTTGCAGGATGAGGTCTCTGCGGAGGAAAGAGAGTGATTCTTAAGCCACATATCGAAAGGCTTCCGAGAGTATGAAAAAATAATGTACTTCTGCTCGGGGGAGGCAAGGCTTCTGGAAGGGAAGGCGAGGAGACCGCGGAAGGGTTAGGTGGATGGTGTGGGGAAGTGCAGAGGGAGGATTTTGGAACACGGGTGGCGAGCCAATTGACGCGAGGGTGCCAAAGAATCCTCACTCCCATCTGCCTATTAGCGAGCACTGAAGCCATGGTGGGCCCATGTTCGGCACACTTCTATAAATATCCCCCCTTCGGAGGCATCGATTGAGCTTCTGGTCAACTTGGCGAGTTTCTCGTTTGGAAAATAACAATGGTTCCGTATGTTCATCCGCTTTATCGTTTGTTTGAGGAAAAAAAAGAAGAATGAGGATTGGATTTGATATGAGATGGATCGATATACTTTTTTGCCGATATCCAAATCACTTGTTGAGGAAAAAATCTCCGAGAAAAAAAGCGGTGTTTTCTTAGAGGTATGGGAAATAAACTGATCTCTACTACGGGGTTATTCGTTTCCATAATACAAAATTATTCGAAGACATTTGCAGAAATCCATTACATTTTAGAATATAATAACTTGGCCTCGACTTCGTGGTAGTCTTCCATCATGAAGATAAATAGAAATTTTTAGATAGATAAATAAATAGAAATGTTATGGTATAGCGTAGAAGTATATTTCTATTTATCTCAATTGCATTTTATCTTTAATTCTTTTTTATTTAACTGTATTTCCTAAAAGCGACTAGTTTCTAAAAGTACCCTCCAAAATTATTTTAAAACTGTTCACCAGGAACAGCAGGAAAGATGGAATGGCTTACAACATATGGTAAAATACATTATATTTCATATGCTATTTTTAAACAACCTTACAATAATTCTGCTAAAGATGGCTAAAGAATATCTGAACAATATTAGAAGGCTACCCAATCCATATTAAATTTAACTGGACATTTTCAGAAGAGAAAAGAAAACTCCTACATTCTCTACCTATAGCGTGAAATTCACGATATTAGCTAATTTTAGGATAATAGTTGGAATAATTCGAGCAGGTTTCAATGTAATATGAAAAGAAATCTATATCACCAGTTAGTAAAGGTAAAAGTAGAAGTTCTTATCATTTTATCGAGCTGTAAAAACGTTAATGCAACTGGAAAGTTGATTGACATGGAAATTCCGGTTGCGGTAATAATCTTGTACCGTTAACAGTATTAACCTGCTAAAATTCGTAGCTAAGTTGGAATGGTTGCTTAATAGGCAATCTCGGGTAATTGAAGAATAATTTGCTTAGAATCACTTCTCTTATGAAAGAAACTACTTTTATTTCAAGCTCCTGGAATAAATTCACCGGCAAACAAGACTTAAATGCTACACTGGAACGCTTTTCTATGCAATAAAAGGCTAATTTGCCTTCGGCGAAGCCTTGAAAGCCATTGGCATTAGGAAGAACTTCGGAGTAAAAGAAACGAGTGAGATTATGAGGTTGCGCCTCGATCGAGCCAAATGTATAGAAGAACAAATAAAGAGGAAGAATAAACTTTGGTCATCACTAAAACGCACTTCGTGAATTAAAGAGGAGAAATATGTCACTGCTGCGCTTTGCGAGCCAACTTTTGCCTCCTATTCACGGACAGAATTTATTTGCATTTTGAAAGTTATGACAAGGCGTCCCCTCCGCAGCCTAACTCACGACTGTTCTAAGGTTAATCCCACGTAAAAGAGGTTGTTATTTTACTGACGTTCTTCGATGAGTTCCGCGAAACTTAGATTTTGAAAAGAAATCTGAATATCAGTTGAAGAAAGTTTGAAATAATCAGGACAATAACCAAAAACGACCATATCTACTGGAAATAGAGTAGCTTATTGATGATCTAGCTACATGCGAAAGGAAGCTCAGAATGGTAATTTTTCCACAAAACTTATCTTATAAAACAAAAACGATGTTTTTGACCAATAGATGCCATGAAACAGGATCGTCGAAACCGAATGTTCAAAGAGTAAATTTCGTGGAAACTGTATCCTCGAAGTTTCCTTTCCTGTTACAGATTTCACCTCGCTAAACACCTCCAGATACCTCCACCTACAGATAACCTCGCTAAATACTGGTATACTTAAGCATCATCTCCGCTGATTCATTACTTAAGGAACAACTATAACATTTTGAAAACAAATCAGAATTGTTTGACAACCACTTTTATCGGTAACTAAGACAAAATCTTGTAAAGCATTTTTCTACGAAAAAATTTGATCCCTGCTGATGCGTTTTCTCTTTATTAAAAATACTAGCAGCATATAGTGGGTGTTAACGTCGCACTCAAACATAATTATGGAATGTAAAGGATCAAATCTCATCTTACTCCGAAGGCACAAATACTACCTTTTGCCTGCGTACATAATTAACGCTTGTCCGGCGTCGAAGGCCTTCGGAATAGTTTCTTTCTCTCGCCTAAACACAAATGCGCGGAGAAATCCATTAGCAAAATTGCGTTCCCTCAGAGACTAGGGAAAGAACAAGACGATCTAATGTAGTAGTTGAGGGCGGAGGAAGAGGCAGCCACTGAAAGAATGAAAAAGGGAGTTATGGATGAATGGAGTGGAGCTGCGTAGAGAAGGAGTGGACTAGCAATGAGTCGCAGCACCTATTCCACGCCTTCGATTCGCGGAATCGCGAACAACAGCGACGTGTTTTGCGGAATCGGGCGATGATTATGCGATGCCGAAGGCAGATCGCCGTCAATGGAGGTTCTTCAGCGCAACCCAAGGGACGTTTACGCTAACCGCCAAGCTCATTCTCTCTTAGGGACACTTTCTTTAGCAATCGCCGAACGCCTATCATTTGCCGGAATCGTCTCAGTAATTCGGCACTTTCTAGGACCGCCGCTATGAAATTGCTGACTCTCGGATAGTCTTTTGGTTATTTTAGAGACGTGAAATCTTTTAGAAAAACAATTCTATCTTAAAAGGAAGGCACTTTCCAGACTGTAAATGGCTTTAGAATCCAATCAAAATAACTACTATTGTATACCCTAACTAATCAGAAATTCCTTTGAAATGAAAACTTGAAGTATAAAAAAAGACATTCCATGAAATTTTATTATCAATATTGCCAATTGCTACAGGTAAACTGCCAATAAATTTCATCGAACTATGATACACACTTCACTGTTGCGTAACTTGCGCAATATGATGGTTTAATTATTTCTAATTCTTTCACTCTGAAAGGTAATTTATTAAAAATAACTTAAAATTAATAGTGCTGTAAAGTTGTTCAAATGATTCCTCTGAATTTATAACAGCGTAAATGAGTGCGGTCTCTGTAAATGTATCATTACTTTATGCTGCTTATTCAACCCAATCAAAACAATTCACTAAGACAGGAATGAGTTTAGTTTATGTTAATCAAGACATATAAGTCATAAATAAAATGAATAACTTTCGATGCCTATCTAAAACATAGATCAAATATCGTTATTTCAGTATCTCCTTCGACAATCCTGAACTAATTTCTATGATGTAATTCGGCAATTATCTCTTTATGTGGTAGTTTGATTCTCGATTACCATAAATTAAGATCAAAATTTTCTGAGAAAGTCCACCTTCTCCTCTTACTCCTACGAGACTGCATATTGCAGAATTTGTTTTCTATTTCGGTGCTTAGAATGCAGTGATTATAAATTACCATCGATCGAAGAGTTTTTATTGGTCTTGAGTATTAACTAAATCACCTATCAAACGTTCTCAAATGTGTCTTGAGAGTGAAAAACTCCTCTTTTGATTGCTGGTAAATTCTTCTCCTGCATCTTTTATTCCCGCATTCATATCACTTGAGCTTCGGAACTGCTCCCTATTAAAATTCCATCGAATCGTTCGGAAAAATTTACTTCATCTTCTTAATAAACTCCGAAATAAAACTACAAGCCGCGTGTATTCAGCTGCGTTGAATTGATTTCCAGTGTATTGAAGTAACCTCCTCCGTACCCGTAATTGCAGATCTCCGAGGACAAGATGCTCGCTCAAATGCGCAGACGCAATCACGCACGAGCTCACGCATTCGTGTGCGCACATTCACGACCAACGCCGGTTATATATTTCAGAGCTATTACGGGATTAATTTAGAAAAGCGTGTAATCGCGGGAAAAATTGCCAACTCGCTTCGCAAATTACCGGGGAAAAGTTTCCTCGCAGTCAGTAAGCTTTTCGCAAAACTGACGTTTTGATTTTGAAAATTCCATTTTTTGTTTGATTATAATGACGGTTTGAAAAGGAAGGCCGTTTTCTAGATAACGAGCTAGCTTTCGCGAAACTGCTTTGCTTTTCAATAGGAAAATTTTTCATAAGGAATGGCTTTCTCAAATGGTTACAAAACAGAGGCATTCCATAACTACATCTCTTTGTAAACATTCTGTCGACAAACGATGGACAAAAGAAATAAATAAGGGAGTGTAGTCAAAAACAGTAAGTAAAATTGCAATTTCCTAATTATTTTAAAAATTTAAGAAAAAGGTAGCTTAGGCAATGTAAGGGCAAAGTATGTTATCAATTCATATAATAGAATTGGGAACATTTAACTGTCTCAGTTCCTGAACTAGCAGAAATTATGAGAATCACCAGAAAATTAACTGAATTGTCTCAATGATTAACTACTGCTTTAGAACGCATTGGAATCAATGATTACATTTTATAATTTCCAATGTGGAGTGAAAATTTTACTGCCATTTCCAAATTATTACTACCTTGTTGGAAAACTTCCGGTAACATTTCAATAATGCATCATTTTATTTACAAAACACTAATGATTGTCTTATAATCAAATTGATGTTTCTCTTGATGTAATTGATTATCATGAAACTGATTCCTAAATATAGATAGATAATCATTCATTTCTAATGCGATTCACTTTGCTATTTTGATACCGCTGCAGTATGTGGGAGTACTGGGTAATTTTGGAGTCAGTCTATACAGTTCTGTAGTACAAAGCCAATCTTAAGCTCCTACATAACTTTTGAATGATTTACCTGCCAGGAATGAAAATATTCCAGTAATATTAGTCAACATTTGTTGAATTATTGGCGGTATAACCTAGCGGTCGAGGCACCTTAACCTTACTACCACTACTACAAAGTCAATCTCCTCACCTTAAGTTCCCTCATATATAATTACATAAAATTAAGTTTTTTTATTCTACCACAGATATGCGATGTTAATTGAATACAAAACTTTTTAGCGGCCAAAACGTCCCATGATGAAAAGTAGTTTTCGAAGAGATAACAGCGAGTTATTCTTCTGCAAAGCGAACACCCTAAGAGTCCAAGTGACTATAGGAAATCAATTGGGGTGGACTTGATTCGCTCTTAATTTTGCAAATGGACCCTTTAAAAACTCTCTTAAGAGCATGCCACCGTGAAGTCCCACGTCATATCAACTCCATGAAAAAAGTACTTTCAATCCATTTAAGTGAAGCGGCTTTCGAAAATATAAAACAATCCATTAACCCGTCTTCCCAAGGAAAATCAAATGCATTTAACCTACAGTCACAAAAAACGGGAAGCACTCTTAAAAGACAAGCAAGCCGCTTATACATAAATGCGTTACGCACTTTAAAACGTTTATCCTATTTTAAACTAACGTCCCTAAAGCTGTCTTCGATGAGCTAAAAATCAGACTTTTCTAACCTCCGGCCCTTTTGACAATTCTATGCGACCTTATGGATTGTTTTCCTCTAAAAGTTTCATAAAAATATACTATGACTATAAGTGAAGCGGAATGAAACAAATACTGGTTGAAATCTACCGTAAAATGTGAACTGCTACACTCTTTTTACATTTTCAGCTAACAGATAAAATCATTAATGATGAGTTAGTAATTTCAACATACAACAAACTATATTATCTGGGTCCCTGGAAAACTTCAGCTGATGGAAAACCTCCTGTGTTCCTTCTATAGATGATATTTATGTTTGACACCACGACAATCCGAGTTATAAGTATGTTTTCGATGTACTACCATGAAAATATACCAAACCTCCGGTTCTATTTATTCTTAAAATTCCTCTAACCCATTAGTCGTGTTGAATATTTAGAAAATTGAATACATAATCTCGAGTGTGCTTTTAGTAGATTTTTTTTGTATATTTAACGAATCAAAGCAATACCAAATGTTGGTCTAAATATCAACTTACACGTAACTCTTTTCGATTTTGACATTTCATAATACGATCCAAACATATGCCCACTCAATATGGCAAAATTTGGTAGCTTTTGAGAGATTGAAACTTGTGTTTAATGTATTCTCATTCCATTAACTTCCTCTTCCTTTAGCATGAAATTTCATTTTTCCATCGACTATTTGGATGGTTGTTGTAACATTTACTCAATATAATATCAGTGAGAGATGATTTATGGCATTAAATCATACTCCTTCCAATTCATACAATTAAAATCATATTTAAAGGAAATTGGGAGCACTCACTACCAGGAAGTTAGCCATTTAAGCTTCCATTATCCTGTTTTGAGGGAAATAGAACTCCTCACAATGCCCATGATGGAAAATATAGGGCAATGAATCATTTCAATATTCCGATTTCTCTAGCTTTAGAAGAACTTAGAAAAATTACTCTGCAGGCAGGTTATTATACTGATCTATTTGAGATAACTTTGGTTACGAAAAATTTGGCGTGAGAATGAGTTAGGTTCACCAAAGTAGGTCGAATGCAGCTGGTCACCGTTCTGGCCACTTAACGTCGCGAATGTAGTAGGGTGTCGTGTTAATGAAGAGAGTTGTCAGAAAAATGACAACACATGGTTAAAAAAGAGAGAGAAAGTATGAGGCTGTTATAGCAAGTTACCGCAGGAAGAAATTAGAACAGTGGAGAAGCTGCAATATTCATAGCGTGAACTGGCATTAAAATAATTTAGGGTAAGAAAACAATATTTATTGGAAATTTCTCTTTTTTGAGGCATCCATTTCCAATGATCCAGTATAAATCTCTTACTATACTCTTGCGGGCAGAACATCTCAAAGCGCTAGAATGACATTGATGACTGAAGTCGCCTAATGAAAACAAACACCAAGCTTCATGCAATAGGCAGTTCTCGAACTCACGACCGTTTATGATTCATGTATACGAACTCTCCCAATACGCTTGCTCCTTGCTTTCTCAATCTCGATTGTCTAAGACATACGTACTGAGAGCTATTAATGGCTATGGACTACAAAGAGATGAAGTTAAAAAAACTTTCTGCGGACTAAATTCGACTATATAAAGGAAAATTTTAACGAGAAGAGAAACTCTCAACTGGTAACACACGGACAGTTTCATAACGAATCACCGAATTGTGTAAAGAAATAATCATGAGCTTGGAAAAAGGAGAAACAGGAAAACCTTTTCGATTCCTTTGAATACCTCACAGACAATTTATGTTTCAATAGCTGATTAATTTCTTCGAGAAAATAAAATATCAGTGAGAGATGATTTCTAGCATAGGCAACGCAAGTATTTACTAAGTACATTTACATCATTATTAGAAGATATAATAGGATTCCTTTTGTTTGTCGACGCCAAAAGCATCCAGCTTAGATACCCCAACAATGGGGGGTGTACCAGAAGGTATCAGCACAGAGAAACTCTTTCCCTCGGCCATAATTGTTAGGATACCGCTCTTTACATTCCATCTAGACCCAAGATAGAGTGACTGCGTCAAGGCTAAGAAGAAGAATCACAAGAAATACGTTCTCCTTTTGGATCACTAAGCAAATTAGGGAATTAAAGTTAGATCTCCAGTTTTGAAGTAGTTTTTAACTGATATTACTCCGCAAAAAAATATCTTACATGATAATTTTCAAGAAGAGAAAAATTCATACAAAACTACGACTCTGTTATTTTGGTATACTAATATTCACATGTCTTAAACATTAATAACGACGAAGATGCTTGTCTTACAGGTGAAATTCTTCTCCTTTGCAAAAAATAAGATACGAATTTAAGTCGGTAAATTAACCACAGATTACAATCCAAGCGGAAAATAATAATACCCTTCCTTGTAAGGGATTAATATTTCGCCTTCGACACCATCTGGAGGGTCATTCGAAATGTATCACTCACAATACCCTGCCAAAGAAAGCCGTATGCAAACGAAGGGGTTCCGAATAGTGACGTCCCATTGCCTCAGCCGATGGCTTGGCCATGCAACCCTCGGCTTTCGGAGCCGCGGTTTGCCCACTGAAGAACCACCAACACACGTGCGCGTCCGCCGGCGTTAGCTCCCGGTGAGCTACGTCACCGTCTAAGAGGACTACCCTTTCGGGGCCGCATTAGAAGCATGCGGCACGTGGACACCCGTTGCGCTCTAAGGAAATGGCAAAGGGATGCTAATTCCCAGCACGCCACTCCATTCGTAAGAAGAGAATGACCCGACGAGAGGACGGCCGGCCAAGGTAAGGATGGGACGAATTAAATAAATTGCCCGGACGTCTTGTAATTATTACCCGCCGCTGTCGACAAGGAGGATGGAATTTCTTTTTCCGAGGACTGGGATATAATTTGGGGCAATCATTGAGAATCGAACGCCTTAAAATCACTTTCCTTTGGTCTACAAAGGAAACTCCGTCCATTACTTTGACAATAGATCATTATTGGAATTGGCGAGCTTTCGCTTTTCTACTTCTTAGACGTCGTTCATTAACCCATAACTTAATCCAGTGTTGGCAATTTTTTTAGGCAAAAACTAAATTGTAAGCATCATGTGAATAATGAGAAGAATATGAAACTATTTTGGGGATTTACAATCCTCGCTTCGCACACAGCCACACCTTCATCTGAAATTAGTCATTCCAAGATCCAAATCCTTGCAGAATACCTCAAAACCTTTGCTTATTCCTTCAATAGAATGGATATTTTATGCCTTGGCAATTTAAGGAAACATGTGCGAGACCATTTTCACTAAGTTTCATTTAATCACGCAAGACTATAGGATATTCAACGCTAGAGGTGAAAATACACACCCAGCCATTCTTACATATATAACAGCGACATTTTATTATTTCATAACAATCATCACTTCCATAAACCAAGTGCTACAAGTCGGTTTCTTAGTCAAAATATTTTGTCACGCTGCATTGGTCAATTAATACCCACTGAATTATGCCAATAAAATAGCCGTAGGATTTATGAAGAATGGCTAATTTGTCCCATATATGCATTGATTGTTATTTAAACTTTAATTTAAAAGATAGGATCGAATCATTACTCCTTGGCTAAAAAAATTTAACTGAACTCTCAAAATTTTCATACCAAATAAGTGCTTATTGTAGAAGACTGGGTTGAACACCTAAGAAAAGAATTTTATATATATACGAGTATATATCCAATAATCAGTATGTAACATAACTATGGCACTTAAATCAGTATGTGAGGGTCTATTCATAAAATTTTTCTTTTGGTTACTTCTCAATTTCAATTGCCTATCATCGTTAACCTGCATCGACATATTTCGTTACTTGTAACAATCCTTATAGCGGAAAACAATTTATATCATAACTTAAAATCCCAACGTAGAAATAGATGAACGTAAGCCAAGATAGGCCGAGTACTTTCGCCTAATGCAAGGATTGAGAACCTTTTGCGGCAAGAATGCCATTTTAATAAATATAATGGTTGCGTGCCAATGTGGTGCCAAATCATAGAGTGAAATGCTGATATTAGGTATTTTATTATGTCGACGATGGGATTAAGATGTTGTCATTGACGTAAATATTAATTAACTATCATTACTAATGAGTAGATTACATCCATCCTTACATTACTTACTCTGGGGCTTAATTTTATAATGAAAATATATAACAAGGAAAGTTCCGTCGGAGTTTCGGATGTCACTTTGGGCACGCGTGCCGTAGTATCGCCATCCCTGGCCTAATCTATTCGATACATCGTTGATAAATCGAGCAAAATTGCAATCAGCACAACTTAATCGACAAATTCCTACAGGGAAAATGCGTACATTAAGGCGAGTCAAAAAGTAACGAAGATACATTCATTCTTCTAATTCTGATCTATTCATGAGAACCCAATTAAATACATTTTTGAGGACGAATCGTAAAAAGTCCCCGATGAAGACACCGAGTCATAATCACCTACGTTACCTGAAAGCCGACGTAAGCTAAAATCGCGTAAAGTCGGGAAAAAGTCCCATAAAAACACCACCTCCAGAAAGCATGCCGAAAAAGCAAGACCATACTTTCTCATAACACTTCCCCCGGGGCCGGTTCTCATGCGCTTTTTTCCTTCCTTTTTACGCGGCAGCCTCCGTGTTCCACGACGTGTTCAAACAACCCCGGAGGCACGCGAGCGGCGGCGGACTCTTGGGCGATGCCTCATTCCCAACTGCGGTGGGAGTGTATCCCTTCTGGAGATTGCCAGAGGGGATGATGCCAGCGAAGAACTGTTGAGGGCGCTATCATCTGTGGTGGACGAACCCGGTGGCGCGAAGAGCCCCGTCACGAGGGCAAACGGGGGCAAAAATTACGGGCGCACGAATGGGAAAGGGGAGGGGGAGTGGTAATTGGAAGAGAGGGGCAGATATACGTTGGAGAGAGGTGAGAAGAGGATGGAAGTGAAAGAGAGTGGCCTTTGGGAGATGATGATTTGAGGGAGAAGAGACATGCAGACAAAATTAATCGATCCCTTTTGTTACCGAGATGGAGGACACGGAGTTGAAGTCCTCCGGTTTAATTAAGCCGCATTCACTCCCGTGGAAACATGTTTCAAAATTTTAAGGCTTGTTTCGAAAAATACTGTCCATCGCAAAACTAGTAGTATTAGAGGAAAATGCTGCCAATGCAAGCGGAGGAATGATACCTCGAGCAAAGTGCTATTATAGTGGTAGTTTCCATTACGGATTTCAAGATGAGCGCAAAGAGTTGAATTTAGGAATGCATGAAGAAGATTTATGACGTCAGTAAACTACCAAAACATCCTCGCGTATCATAATAATGCTTCATTTTGCAAGGATTATTTCGTAAACATGCCAAAAGCCCTTAAGTTCCGCAACTTTGCTAAAAGCAACTCGGATGCTTCCACTTGGCAGCTTTGGTTGTAGGATGAAAATCTGTTTACTTATTAAATCAACCCTAATTTCTCAAGTATAAGTAAATGAATAGGTATTAACGAATTTTTTACTACTGAGCATACGTCTTGAGTTTCTAAACAGCTTAAGTCTTAATTTAAAGTACAAAAACGGTGCCTATGTAATATTTGACTGTTTGATATCAGTATCAAAAGAGGACATGGTTGAAAACAAATTCCAATGTCTCTATTTGAATATCTCTGCACTCCTCTTGAAACATTAATTTTGATGATTAGAAAGAAAAGTTATGAGTTTGCTCTTAAGTAGAGTATAGGTTACAGATGGAAGAGGCGCAGGAAATAAACATGATGGTAGGTATCGAAAATGGAGAAAAATTTGAGATGCTAAGCTTGAGAAAATTTTTCATTCCTACGTAATGAACTTGAATCTTCATGGTGTTTCTTTGACAGCTGGGTGTCCGCCGTTTTGCCTTAACAAGATTTTAACAAGAATAAACGCTCTGATTGGAATTTAAAAACTAAAAACTCTGCGAAACAAGAGTTGGGCGTCCGGTCCGGAAACAAGGCATTGTCGCAGGTTCATTCATTCCCGGCCTTTGCAAATTTCTTCATTCGGAAAGTGGAGAGAGAGTTCTCTAGTTTACAAAGCGACTTCCTTCCAAGTATTGGCAAAATCCAAATTCCAATCAGTTTGAAATCGTGAGCTGTCACCGCGCACTTCGTCCGTGGCGTAATATCGTGAGTTTGTTGGCTTTTTTATCGCTCGGTTTCCTCGATTTGCACTTCGGAGCAGTGGTAAAACCTGAAAGGTTGAGCTTCAAAGAAATGAGTCGCTCGAACTTTCGTCGGTTTTTTGCGGCTATTCGATCCCTCAGATCCTACTCTCCTTCTGTCATAATTGACTCCCCTAGCAATACATTTTATTCATTTTCTTGTTGTGCAACGTTTCCAATAACTGAGATGGTAAAACTGCCTATAAATCGGGGGATGCTTGTTGGTGGTTAAAGTGAAAAACAAAGCATTTCCCTATTACCATGTCGAGCAAATAATAAATAAAAATGGAACCCAAGTAGTAGCAAGGTCATCCACCACGAAATAAAGAAAAATATGGAAAGAAAAGGGTAATCATTCATTTACATTTCGGTGTCAGTGAAACGATAGAGGCGACAATCAGCAATTTTTACTAAGTGAAGCAGGAATAGGGTAAATAAATTCTTCAGGAAGAAAGTGATATTGGGGAGAAATAATATAGAGAAATCAAGATAAAGAAATGGTCCATGGATTGAATGTCGTACTTTATACAACTGAAAATTTTACAGCTTTGCTCCCAGGTAAATGAGGCACTGGATGAAAATTCGAATGAATTCAAATACCCGATGAATTGCGGAGAACCGATCATTTGATGGTTTCGGGTAGAATATACGTAAAAAATAATTTTGATCGATAGTCGCCAAGTTTCGCTGAATTATAGGAAATATTTTTATAGGAACTTAGGGAACCATACATTATCAATCATTATCTTTTTAACGAGTGAAGCATATTTAACCGTAAGTAGAAGCAGTCAATACTTTGATATCGTTTTAGTGTTCTTTCCGCTAAATATTCTTAAGTTCCGAAAATTTCTCGAATACTCAATTGCAGATGCTAAAGGAAGTATCATGAATTTTGGCTTGGCTGAGTTTCATAAGGATTGAACATAGCACACAAAGTTAAGTACTGTCGACATCCCCAGCATATGAAAATGGAATCATACACACGTAAGAGGAGAAAACTAAATTCATAAATAATAAATCACGATACAAACTTAGAATCCATTTCCTGATCTACTTTATTCAATACTCCTATGCCGTTACATCACTCAAAAAACCCATACATCACCGAATTCGCTGCAACCCTGTCTTCGAACCTCCGACGCGATAAAGTATTTTTTCCTGAAACAATGGACAGCTCACTTCCAAAAATTCATATCAGATATTTTTCCCGGTATCCAGCGCGGATCCTTCATTTTCAAAACATAACGCGGCTTAGCGTTTGGCGTGGACGCGTCTTCCCCGCCTGGAAGCCACCGACGTCGATTTCCGTGAAGATCCGACGCGATGCGTGTCTTGAACGTTCCGATACGAAATCCCACTCTTCCGGGTTGGGAAAACCATACAGTCGCATCTTTACTACGAAAACGTCTTCAGCGCTCGTGTTTGTCTTCATTACCCCCCCAGTCCACGTGGTGACCCCTGTTTCTACCGGCAACGCCTTTGCGCTCTACGCCCATTCGCCTGTAACCGCCTCACCGCTATCACCCAGCGGGTCTCCTTGGTGCCCATCCCCGGCACCTCACCCCTCGCGCCTAAAAATCGTCCTCTTCTGGACCCATAACAACCCGAACCGGGTCGAGAGAAGAAAAAAGTTGCACGATGTTATTCGACCGCAATTTGCATGCAGGAGACCAAAACAAAAATGCACGACCTGAGGCCCACGAACGTGTTTCGTCCATGTAGCAAGTATCAATAACGCCGAAAAAAGGGATGGAGGAGCAGTAACAGGAGCTGATGGAGTTTTCCCCGCATTTAATAAAGACTCAGAAGAATTAAAGGCTAGCGGTTCCGCTAATTTCTGGAAGGTTGTTCGGACGTTGATTGACAGTTTCGAAGGGAGTTTAATAGGGGTTGAATTCTGTTAACAGCTCAATAATACGTGACAAGATCAGTGGTTTATTGAAGTTGATTATCATGGAGAGGCACGGGTATATCAGTGCTGAGAGAGTAACCGCGATAGCGATTTCGAGCTCTAAGCCTTTCGTGGATATACTTCCACGATTGACAACATTCAAGATTCTTTTCTAAAACTTCATATACACCTAATCTATGTTCTAATTATATACAGATAGAGGGTCTCAATTATTACATTTCATCTTATTTAACTACCTAACCGGCTGAAAAGACCAGAACGTTTCTATTTATTCGCATTCAACAACATTTTACGTGCGTCAATAACTTCACTATCTATTATCTCATGTCGAAAATAATAAGTAAAGGTTAAATTAAATATGAACTTATTTTTGTAGATGTGGATTGGTTATCAAATTCAAGAGCAGGCGATTCAACTTCGAGTACCAACAGCAGCATTTTAAACTACTGATGATAATCGAACATGGTAACCCTTAATCTATGAACTTTATTTAGACTTTGACAATGGATCTACGAGTTACGTTTGTACACAATCTTCACAACAGACTCCAATATTGTAAACTTGAAAAGCTTACGAAGACAACTGCCCTTCTGGTTAGGACACTCCGCGGTTTGATAATAATGTCACAATATCGATACAATGGGAGTGATACATTTCCACCATGCGGGAGTGGGCGGGAAAGTAGGGCCTAAATGGCAAAACGGAAATTGCAACAAGCTGAAAAAAATCGGTCGCCTCGCTAGACTATTCTGACTGGCGACCATCGGGCTCTTCACCGGCGCCCACCGAGCGCTGGGCGAGCCGGTGGCGGTAGCGCGGTCGCATCGGAGAGTATCGGCGAGGGTGGCCTACGAGGTGGGGGCGTGTTATGCCTTCCCGCTGACTCTGCTGATCACTACAACGTTTTCTTAACAATATAGTTTTATGCACTAACTCTTTTACGAGTTTCCGCACTACCTCTTCTGACTACATTAGCGTCAGAGAGACCTACCAAGGATGACCTCCCAAAAAGTTTTCGGTACACTTTTTCGACGACGCTTCTGTTAGTAGCGCATCAACCAGTAGCTTCTGCATTGCTTCCTATTATACCTTCCGGCTAGAATTTCCACACAGACTGCACTATCGTTCTCTAACAATAAGACACGTTTTTCAAAGTGATTTCCGGCTCACTACTTTTACGAGAAACAACTACACTAACAATGTGTCAACCCTGACATCCAAAACTCAAACATGTAGGACTCGCCTGACAATGTTTTCAACAGCTTTTCCACCGTTAGCACCAAAAATATCGCACGAACTTGATCACGTAAACACTAAAACTAACATCGAATCGTTTCCTGTAGCGATACATTCCTCGGGAACACCGGAGCTTCCGGAAGGGCGTTTCGCCGACATCGGCCTCTTATGCAAAACACTCACCACAGCTGGAAATCCTCGGAAATCGGTCCAATAGAACAGCACACCGTCTAAGGACGAACGCCGAAAGGTGTTTTTCTCTCTTTGTTTCTTTCGCGAGAGCGTTCCGGCAACTTCTTCCGGTCACTCTCCGCGGACACCAATTACACAATCTCCCGGAACAGTCACACGAACCACGCGTGATTCTATTAATCCCTCTCACTCCATCAGATAAACACAATCCTTTCCTCCGTCTCTACCTCTGTCAGGTCCCGGTAAGAGCTCTGCCCTCGGCCGGGAGTGGCCACTCGCCGTGCCCCGCTCGTAGAAAAACACACCAGAAAAACTCCCGCCGGTACGAAAACAACCACTTTACAGACGCTTCCGACTCGGAATCGAACCCCGGTCCGTCGGCTCGCGGGAGCTGGGGGAGGGGTGAGCAGCCGAAAACAAAAAAACACCACAACTCTTCCACGCCACAGACGAAAAAGAAAAAGGCGCCGGATCGATAGATGGTTTATTTGAGCGAAACAAAAGGGACGTTGTTTTGATGAGTGGGGGGGAAGAAGAGACTCCTTTCTCCGTTGAGGGCGAAAAATCGGGGACCCTCTTGAGGGAAAAATCGGCCTTTTTTCCGCCTCCTTTCCTTCCTCTTGGAGCGTCTACCTTCCCTTCGGTCCCGACCCGCGCGCCTTGTAAGATCGCTCGGCTACTGAGAGAAGGCACGAATCGGGGAGACGACGAGTGTGCGGCGGGGAGGCGAGGGAGTGGGGGGGCGCGCGGGGGAGGGGCGAGAGAGAGAGGGGCGCGGGAGAGGGGGCAGAATAAAAGGAGCCTACCAGACGCGTGAAAAATGACGATAATTTCCTTTTTTTATTTTTTCTTTACTTTTTTAAGTTCTGTGTTCTTTTCCTTTCCCCAACCCTATCCCGCCCTCTCCCCAAAACCCTCCCCTCCAAGGCATGCAACCACCCCACACCCCTTGCAACCCTCTTCCCTACCTCTATCCCTACCCTAACTTCTCAATTGTTCACCGCCCCCCACCCACCACCCATTCCCTCCCTCACCTCCGCTGAATTAATCAAAAGGAAAGGAAAGGCATTTTAACTGCCTAGCGGAATACATGGACACAATGCGGCGATATTAGCCCACGCTATTTTCGCATCGCCTTGCTATAATACCGCCCTCTGCCGGTAGGGGTGGCCTTCTCACGGGATGGCGGATGGAGCGGGGACGCGAATAAAACTCCCCCCTTCTCCACGATGGAAATAGGATAAACAAATGTGTGTGTTGCGGTTTTAGAATAAAAGAGGCGTCCCTGTTTGGAGGGATCGCGGATTGCCGATCGCGTTCTCACGCGATATGTCCCGAGGATTAATGTCGAACGACCTCATTGTTTAAATTGGTTACACAAGAGGGGAGGGTGCAGCCGAGCGACTCGCTAAAGCCATCGGATCGGGACTCCATTTCATTTGGAGATAAAATCCCTGTTAAAAAGGAACCGCTTTTCCTTGACTTCCACATTAAAAAGAAAACCACGACAGCCTTTATTGTAGCCGAGACGAGTTAGCAATACCATTGACGGTTACATCCGTCACAATTAATTTCGCCACGCGAGCCCGAGGCCGATTTCGTTGTTGGCGGGCAACGGTTTTAGGGCGTTCTCTGAAGAAGAAAACCCACGAAACGAATCGGATGCTCCTACTTGTTTCGTAGGATGGCTCAAGTCCTTCGAAGATCTCCTCTGGATGGCGATAAAAGCAGCCGTAAAAACTCCGGTCAGCATTCTATGTCCGGAGATCTCCTCCCCATCTTCCCCTTTGATAGTCTATCCCAAGTGGTCTCCTTAGACAGCCGTGAACGACGGAATGGTTCCGGATCGTAATCCTTCGCTTCTGAGAGGAGCGTCCCAAAACAGACTGGTACAACGTAGTCTACTATAGAAGATTTTTTAAGAAAAATCCGTCCTGACATTACGATAACGATATTGATTTTGGAGGGATAATGAAGTGGTCCTCGTAGGTGAACGATGCTAAAGGAAGAATTAAAAACTCAGCGTAATTGGAATACAAATAAGATTGAACAGTTCGCTGAAGTGTTTACGTCGCCGATTTATTACAGCGACATTCAATAGCGTATCCAAGAAGGAAAATAACCCTCGATATTTTTCGTAAATTTCACCTCACCTCAACTATGCAGCAAAATGACTTCTGATATCATTTTGATCCTAAACCTCGCAAATGCGTCATTCACCATATTACGAGGATTCTTATTCATACTGATTTAAAAGCTACAATTGCTCCGTAAACCGATAAAAATAGCACCAGTGAGCGCCTAATATTACCTGCCGTAATATCCAAATCATCTATGACCATCAACTACATTAAAAGTACGCCTGGAATACTAATCTTTGCAATATGCTACCACAATTACTACGTAAGTACTATTGTTTCACCCACTATAAAATTTCATCGCGTGAAATCTTTCTTTTCAAGTTATTCATTTCGACAATAATAATGAGCTAATAAACGTCAATTTTGTGGCTAGAATCTACAAAACATGGGATTGAAATTGTTTTTATGAAAATAGAGTCTAACATGTAAACGTTATGACTAAGAGGATTTTGATTAGACACACAGTGGATATCACTGGATTTCGAGATATATCGATACTTGAAAACGGCTTTTCCTCACTTTCATTACCATAATCTCCGTTGGAGATCGGGGGTATTCCCTCATTTTCGGTAAATACAAACCCGCAGAATTACCCAACGGATGGTCCACCAAACCCTTCCTTACCTTCTCCGGCCCCCAGACTTGCAGCAACAGAGAGAGTAATCCAAGAATCTCTTGCGAAAACTCCACTCTCACGCGGAAACCAAATCCTTCCGTTATCACACGTTCTTTTCGACGCACAATCACCGTCAGAGGTCAACAAAGGCGCCTGCTGGGCGCCAGCAAACCTCGGAAGAAGAGGTAGCCACAGCACAAAAAAATAAACAGTAGCTTCGTGTGGGGGGGGGGAGAGTTTGATGACAAGGGTTCCTGGAGGGGAGAGGCGGGGTTGTCCAAAGGTGTCCCCCGGCGCACGTCTCCTGGTTGACCAGAGTCCGGCCACTCACGCGCCCGCGGCGGAACTCATTCAAGTATCCCCACCACCGACTCTGCGACAGCTTCCCTCACTCTGTAACCCGTTCGGCTATGCGGTCGGTGGCAGACTGAACGGGAGATGCGAGAGCGAAGGGGAGCGGAGGAAAAAAAACCTGTTGAAAGAGGGAGAGAAGAGGGCCACAGGGTTTTTTCGAACGGAAGGGGGTTGCGAGCGGGGAGGATCCACATGAGACGGGTGAGGATTTTTTCGAGGGAGGAAAGGGTGAAACGGAGGAAAGGATATGGATGAAGGCACGGTAGGCCATACTTCACCTTCCGTGAGTGTATTCATCATAACGATTTTTTAAAGTGATGCGTTTAAGGACCGAAAGAATCTTGCAACGGCGGTTATTGATTGGCTCGGGCCTGCGTGGTGCGCTTAAAAAATTGCGGCATTGGTACGTAACGAACCAGAATTAGAGTCGTTAATTTAACGTAAGGTTTGCACATTAGGCTGATGTCATTAAGGAAAAGGCTCGCCGAAATAATTGATGCTGTGTGAGATGACCATGAAAAGACGGGATGTTCAGTGAGGTACCCCAGAATAACGGATCGTAATATTCTCTTCAAAGATATTATGAGATTAATAAGTGTTGAGAATGACTCCTGCCAGGTTTACTTAAACTTTACTTGTACGGTATCGAGCGTAAGCTTTAAAACCAATGCTCTAAATTAGTGCTTAATATAATGCCATGGTGAAGAAAGATAAAAATTATAAATGATAATAATTATTATGATAAATTTCTTGTTACTCATACCATAAATACGAAACACGATTATGGTTCATTTTGTATCCTCATTTTTACTTGATGAATTTTAAACACATGCAACATAAAATAAGAGATACTAAATATGGTGAGATTACCGTTCAAATCAAACATTCAAGTAATCCTTCGGATATGTTCAATAACGCCTCAAGATGAATGAAAGAAACTGTTTAAGTGCTAATTGTCCCATAAGTTTTAAAACGAGGCTTTTTTGGAGACAGAATAGGTTCTTCTATGGCAGAAAATTGCTTTTTTTTGTTTCGACTGAAGTATACATAAATTACTTTCCAGTTATTTTTAAGTTGTAGCAACACATGTATATCGACGAAACATTAAGTAACAGATGATCGTGATTATATGAGAAAATTTTAAACCTCATGACATTAGAAAGAATTGAAAGCATTAGAAAGCATGTTTATGGCCAGTATTAACTGACATTTTCTTCTGCTAATTACGAGAGCAGGTAGTTGAAAATATTTGTCTTTAGGACGGATATCCTAAATTGTATGTAATAGAATAAAATATAAAACTACAACGGGAAAAGGGGTAGGGAGCATAAAAAACGAAGAAATTATAGAAATCATTTGAACGATTAACCATCCGATTCGTTTTATTCATTGATAATATTTATTTATTTAACGATTTTGTATGCTCCATCTAATTTTTTCTGCAGTTGCCCTGACCCTGCAAAACGTTTCTCCGTTCACAAACGATGCAGTAGAAAATAATTTAATGACTTCAAAACTTACTTCATCTCTTAATACGGGAACGTGCTCGATGCAAAATTATTTCGTGCACCATCAAAAACTAATGACCCAACGGAAATTAATACAGTGAAAGTGAGTACAGTTTTCAGACATCGCTAATCTCGAAAATTACGCGTTAGCAGAGAAGGAAATAAACAACTGGATCATTCGGAGTATACAATCTTTGCATCGAGAGATGGTTAATATGTAAGGAATGAAGTTTATGAACGAACGGTGTTTATTAATGAATGAATTTGAGGTAAGAAATGGTTCCTAAAGTCGCGCTTCTTGGTCAGAGCCTGAGTTTTGGTCCGAGTCTGGAAACAACAGGAAGTCCAGGATTACGGAATATATAAGAACTACCCAGTTGCTTGTCAAGACCCAAGCTAACATAATCCACTACTTCGGCCTCAACTTTGTGGTAGCTATTCATGATGAAAAGAGATGGTATCGTGTAAAAGTGTTTCTTATTCTTTTCACCATGCTAACATCTTTAGGGGTCGAAGAGCATTGAAGAAGAAGAAGTAAATAAAGAATTAAGTTTAGTACTCTTCGACCACTAAAGAAGACAGTTACTTAAATTGCGCATTGGACGGTTCTTAGGTTGGTAATCCCGTACTTTCCGCTGTTCGCAGACCCTAGTCTCAACGCCAGTTCGGACCTGCTACATACGACTTCAGGAGCGTTTTTCTAAATCTAATGGTAAATGTGACTGTATAGGAGTGTACGTGGAAAATCACTGGTATTATATTGGTAAACGTTCTTATTTCCAAATTCCAAACTTTTAAAGTTAAAACTCACGCAAAAATCGGCTGATGAAAATTATTTTAGCGAAAAACACATCGCATCAGTCAGAGAGATAAGTCAAGGCTAGCGGATACTCGTGGTTTCCCCGCGAGGTCAAGAACTGTCTTAAAAATCGTTCTTCTTGACATTAAATTACATCACAATCGCTCTTATCGTCCGCAGGGCCATCGACTTCAATGTATTATCAGTCGACGTTATTTCAATCGAGGCTATTTAACCCAAAATAGTACGACGCAACAATGATATTACGTCTACGCGCAATGAATCTTCAGCTTCAATGAGCGTGCAAGAAGATAAATGAAACTGATTTCCAACCGTGGACGTAATGCTACCGGGATCTTGCTGCGAGAGGCAAATTTGGTCTTCACATAGCAAAGTTGTAAGAATAGAAAATCATCCAAATAAAGGCGAAATTATTGTGCTTACAACAAATGGTGCTTGAATACTATTCAGATATATCCGCAATCATCACTCAATTTAAGGCATTAAGATTCGGTATTACAATGCATACTTAAAATAGACTTGAATAAATGATAACCTTAGGGCCCGGTATTATATTGTTTTGTTGAGTTAAAGTAAAGATAATAATAATCATTCATCAAATATATAGATTAACGATAATCTTCTCTACAACTCTAATGAAACATTATAATACTGGACCCTAAAGGGAACATTAATTATTCACTTAATTTTATGTGTGTATGTACCGAGCCTGGAAGATGAATTTCTTCGATATGAGGTTTTAAATGTGGTATCATTCCGTTTTATAGATTTGGATGCTACTCATGTAAAATATAACTTTGCCAATTTTCAATATTTAAAATGTCGGAATGAGTGAAAAGTAAAAAGTAATAATTAACGACCATCCTATAATAACGGTTGAAAATGCGGCAAATGTTTGTCTTGTTCTCTCTCGCAGTACTCTCTCTAAATTACATATAAAACAGCAACGTGTTAATAATTTCACTACGAACACAGTCAAGCCGTATTCTGCCACCTTCAACTCTACCGTCCCACATTTTCGATCGCTGTATTCGACATATGGTGGGTAGATATCACCCGTATTATTCCCGCATATCAAGATAGAAGTTGCTGTCTTGATGAATTATTTATATTTATTCCAGCTGGTTCCACCCATGACTTGTTTTTAGTTTATTCCTACTCAGAGTTGAGCAAATGTATTATTAATTACTAGGGACTTTATTTCAAAATTTCCTTTTCTCTTGAAAAACTCAATTTTTCAACCATGTACTAACTTCAGATAAAATTATCACCTTAAATATTGTTTTATCGCGTAGTTACATCTTCCTTTGGTACAATTAACTTTTACTTTTATTAAATAATTCGGGAAATCAATAATTTTCAGAAATTTTACTATTCTTTCCATAAGCAAGATATGAATTTGTTAAGAGAATGAATAGAAAACTACCAGTCGATTATAATTTCATGATTACTTTACACCAAAGCATCGAACCGAAGCGAAATACTCATTATCCTTGCTGGAAAGAAAACTGAACTAGAACTGAAAACATTGAAAATCTTTAATCCAAACCTAAACTGTAAACCTTACCTTATATATTTACTACGTTCCGATTTCTGGCGACCGACAATGCTACTTAAGTGCTATTAGAAGGAGGTTTATTAAACTTGTGTAACTACGACTGGCAGCTAACTATTAGTAATTTTTATATATATTTAGCTTAATCTTATTTAAATAGATAATTATAAATAATAAAATTAACTTTCAGAAGGATATAATATGACAATGGTTATAGCGAAAAAAACCGGTTTGACGTTGGCAGAAATAGCGAAACCGGAATTAACCGAATTTTTTTCGCTGAACCGGAGCAAACACCGAATAATATAACGGTTTGATGCCTTTCTTTGCACCAAACTCCATTGGTAACGAGTAACACAATTTATTGTTTTGTGTTCGCTTCCTTTTCTGGATCTATCTCGGAATACTGTGAATACAGGTTCCAGACACGATTCGAAGGTTAGGATTGCACTAAAAATACATGTAGTTTTACTTATCTAGCATTCTAACCTAGCATTTAGGATAACACACGCAGCACCAAAAATTGATGTATGAATTTTTACATACCTCTAACATCTATACGATACATCCCGAATAGGGTATGTACTCTATCATCAATAAAACGGGAAAAGTACATACCTACCGCGGTCCCTGTTGCACGACATTTTAATTACGTTAATTCGAATATTAGCTTAAAACTAGTAAAATCTCAGGTCATGACGGAACTTAATTTATTTTGAAAATATATATTTTATTGTAAACATCCGGTCTGATCATAAGCCAGAAGGTATCAACTGTAAGTATGTAAAAATGTACTACATATATATATATATTGAGGTAAGAAATGGNAATTTTTCCGCGAGGAGATATATATATATATATGTTACCGATCTGTCTGTAAGGTATTTAGCACAAAGCCTGTTGGACCTCATCTCCTTTACAATCAGCTTCTAAGAGTCAGGAGAGAGAATGGCGCTTACTAAGCAAGATGAGGAGTGAGGAGTAGTTTGCCCTTGCTTTCCTCACTGGCAGAATGCTATAGGTAGAACAATCCAACGCTAGTGAAGCACAGTGACTCTCCGAGTAACACTTTTCTTTACATTGCATGAGGAGAAACCTTAATTAATGCGATCATTCGGCATAACTCATATCTCAGTGACTTTCATGTCACTACAGTCATGAACAAGACTCATTTACAAAATATATATTTATCTCCATTCCGTACCAAATATAATACCTATATATACATTTATCTCCATTCCGTAACAAAACATGTGACCGATAGAGTTTTTGATTGATGCTGAATAAATTTCGAATAGATTGCCTAGAATTAAATGAGGCATATTTTGTCAATTAGAATTATAAAATCAACACTCATACAATTTTTTTAATTTTCAATTTTTAGCCATTAAATCAGTAACATAAAATACCATCATCTTCTAACAGTTGATTTTCTTCTTGAATTCCTAGCGTATTCTCGTACGATAACAAACTGAGCTTGGCATTAAATATCGAGTATCGTAAACGTTCCCTTCAAGCGTGCTGGAACACATTGTAAATAGAATTATAAGTCTACTTTAACTGAATTTGCAACCTATTCACTCTTTAATTCTTGTATAGATTCAAATACAGGAGAAAGTTTTAAGCTAAGAAATTAGCAGAACTCTGGAAAATTACTCGATTTCGTTGAACACTATGCAGTTTGTGAGATCGACATAAACTCACACCTTTAAGTCACGTTTGCGTTGAATATTCGTTCATCTCCCTGATTTATTCCCATTTCTCTCCATAATCTTGATCGTGACAAAACAACATGGAATGGGGTTAATTAAGAAACACTCCTAAATGGCGATATGTTTGTCTTTGCGATTTGTATATAGTACTTTGCATATGCTGGAATCTCTGGAAATTGTCTAATTATCATATTCTTCAATTATTCCAACCATTAATTCTTTATTGACCTATAATCCCCGAGTATTCCCACGTGATAATTCATGAGATCGAATTAACGATCGCTTTGGTCTTCTAAAGGATGGGTTGTTTATGACCACAAAATATTACAAAATTTTCCTTTATTTGAGCATTATTCTCGCAATTTCAGACCTATATCAATTTAACACGACAAAAATTAGAATCTGTATTCAGTTTCCTTTCTTTTGACTTTTATATTGATTTCTCACGAATAATTCCATATTGAAAAAGAAACTAATTTTCTTTAACTAAACGTTTTATGGGCACCTGAGTTCGTCCGAGCCTAATCTGAGATGGAAATAGTTTTTCTGGGTTTTCAACCTCTCACAAACGTAATGATTTGTTTTATAGATCTACAACAAACGTTTTCTGAGATGAAGAGGGGAAGGGGGGACACGCAAATTACATTTCAGAATAGTAGACAGAGCCATAAATGTGATGGTAATTTTACTTATTAACCGAAGATAAACTTGTATCGTTACCTTGGATGATTTAATAAATAAACTGATACATCTCCATTCCTAGGCTGATGAAATGGTCATTAAGTAATTTCTTCCTTTATTTAAATTCTACGTAATTCCAATGTTATCAAAGTTTTGAAATAAAACAGCGAATCTATGAAAGGAGATAATGATTATTTTTTTTACGATAACGACGGAATGGAAGCTGTGCTGTGGACATTTACAAAGAAAACGGGATGAACGACTATTCTTATACTTTCAGTTCATATTACGCCAAATAATTCATATTTTGCATTAAAATGAATTCCTATTTTAGACCTTTCCCATTCCTGCTATTGAAAAAACTCATAACATTAGCAATTCAAAATCTCTGTTATCTTCGGGCAATATAAACTTTCATCCTTCACTCTTCTGCGTGTCCTGTTCTCTAAGAAGAATAAAACTTATCATACACAGCCTACACATGAAGGATTTTCGGAACCATGACCAGTGAAACTGAAAAATCTTTCCTAAATTTGCTGGAACCGAATTTCTGCCAGGACACAAATGATAGCTCACAATCGCTCTTCATGGACCAGATAGGCGGCATCCGCCACATGGCCTGTATCACACATATTCTAAACAAGGATAACGCGCGAAAATCTCCTAATTTTTCACTCCTTTTTCCTGCAGGCATTACAAAACCCAGCCATCACAAAACCCAGCCAAATTAGGCGAAAGCGACGCATTATCTCTCCGTAAAAACCTTGATAAATGACCACGAGCCGAA
This sequence comes from Ladona fulva, assembly GCA_000376725.2. Lineage (NCBI taxonomy): Eukaryota > Metazoa > Arthropoda > Insecta > Odonata > Libellulidae > Ladona > Ladona fulva. The sequence goes on along the minus strand of KZ308122.1, from coordinate 2,052,533 downwards.
ATCCCCGCGTGAATAATACTCGCATAAGACACCGACGCGCATCCGCGGCGGATACGTCGCGAAAATCTCTTCGCCGTCGTTTGTTTTGGACGAGAGAAAAAGACGATCTAAACCGGAAACGGCTCGCGTCTTAACCTCCGCGGGTCCGTCCCGGAAGCGAGTACGTAATGAGTGATGCCGGCAAATGGGAGACATTAGTCGCATATCGCTCCACCGCCGCGGAGATGAGCCATTGAGGACGATGCTGCAGTGAGTCTGAGTGACCCCTCGTGGCGGAGATACACGGAAAATCCCGAATTTCCGAAAGAGGGGAGGCCATGTCCTTGACCCGAGCGAGAAGAGGGAAGGGTTGGATTCGCAAAGAGCACGTGCGGACGAAAAAAAGAGAACGTCCCGACGATTGTCGTCTTCGAGACTCCCTCCAGAAGAAGAGGGCCTCTTTTTCTTTTGTTTTCGTTTCAGCGGCGTCCCTCCGATCTAATATCCCCCACCATCCTCAATTATGTTATAGAGAGTAGAGGAGGGGGCGAAAAATCCAAAACTGGTTTCCGCAATACCTTTTTTTTATTTCGCTCGCGTTTTTCGGCTCCTTCCATTCATTCCTTTTCAATTTCCTATTCCTTATCTCTCGTACGTCTCTCCACGGTCTATAAAAATATGACAGGCGATCGATCGATCAGTCTCCGAAGACGAGGGGAATGATGAAGAAATGGCGGAGTGGTATTTACGCCTGGATGGCCCTGGGACTCGGAAGGGACGCCTGAATTGACGGAAAAGGGTTGGACCGAGCGTTTCGCAATACTATTAGCCGTTTATTAATATTAATGCTGGTGTTGATGAATTAGAGCGCCGTAGTTTGTGAGATCTGGACGTGGGATCGAAGGGAGAATGATGTAGGAATCCGGCGTGGTATTTGTGTCGACCGAAAGCGCACGCATTAGCTGAGCATGATTGCTCTTATCGGACAGTCCATAAATTCCTAATTGCTTGGTGACGCAATCGAAGTCCTTGTCATTAAAGAGCATAGTTAGAGCCCTCAATGTGATGCTTAAAGATATGCAAAGAATCCGTTACTCTTCCGTAAATGGAGGGAGGAAACTTCGAAGTTTCGGCGCGATAATATTGAACGTGTTCGCTGACAGAACCTCCAATAAATCCGAATTTGTGAGCCTGAACAAATTTCAGTGAACAGAGCAGGGAATCAGGTGAAAGAACGTTCAACACCCAATTTACATCGTGAAAATGTGTAAATATTTATGAAAAATACGAAATCCGAATATGAGACGAATAGGATTCACAGAGATTCTTATGACCAAAATTGTTCAAGCATCTAGAAAAATGAGTAACACCAGTCGCTGTCCCTTGATTTGAGCCTTCATACATCTTCTGGAAATATTACAGAAATCACAATGAAGCATTGAAAAATTACGTTACTTCCTGGTTTTCTTTCAAATGCTCAATTATTTTCTTTAGCAGAACAGGCTTTGATTACATTTTGGAAGATATTTACAACGTATTCAATTCACAAGATTTAATTGCTTTATCGCAGTCATCATTATTAAAAAGATTTAGTGTGTGGGTGCCCAGCCTCGTCCCCATTCTTTATTCTACGCTAGCCTTGCTAAAAAATTAAAAATTTATCAAACGTTTCACAAACTTTTCTCTCGACAGCTGATAGCTGGAATGGAATATAGCAAATCTGGATTGGGGTCTGCCCACAGAAAAAGAGAAACTCTATGTTCACTCTAAACACTGCTGAAGCAGCTTTATTACTCCGAAGAACTGCAGTCATGCCTAGTGTCGTTCTCTTTTTTTTACTCCATTTTGACCTCTAGATACGAAGTCTATTTTGAGAGAACCTTAAATATAAAAAATACGAAGTACTAGGAAAACTAGGTTTCACGATGAAAACTTAGAGTTGCTAACTGTGAACTGGAACGAATAGCTCGTAAGTTGAATAACAGTCTGCAAAATAATCAGGGGCGCATCCAGAATTTTCACTTGGGGGGCTAAGCTAAGTTACCTTCCTTTCCTTTATCCTAAGGAATTGTAACCAATAGCTTAATGAAGATGTTTTATTTAACATTGTTGTGCGAAATTATCGATTGTCATCATAAAAGTATTAAAAACAAAGAAACGTTATGAGCTTTCCACATATTTATTGATCTACTCTTTAGAATGAGGTGAATTAGAGTCTGAAGAATAGATTTTTGGAATCAAGGGGGAACTAGTGCCCGTCAGCCACCTCACTGGGTGCGCGCCGGAAACTGGTGTATGATAGTCTGGCATGTACATGGCATTTCATATACATGGCGAAGTTCTTTTTAATTGTGATTCAGCCCACTTTAGCTGGGAGCATGGATCTCTGGTTCTAGGAGAAGTTCACTCCGAACAGGATATAATGTAAAAGTTGGTATTGGGCCACCGTACGATGAATATGAAATATTAGTTATTCCTTACCTTGGCTGTGTATGGAATAAGAAAGGACTGATGAGAGAAATGACAATATTTTATCTCTAATCCAAACTCTTACCGAAATAATACCTCAAAAGCGACCGCTTATTTGCAGAAACTTTCCACGGCGGCAGAATTAATTAACCTTGCGAAAACTGCCTATGACGAAATGAAGACTAATGAAAAGTCACGAGAAATTACAACTCGTGATTAATTCTCAACTCCTTCCTACTGCGTCGTCTAATTACTCGGACTAATTAACCAAGCGGCCGCGATGGAATCGGCCGTGGAACGCCAAATTCCGCAATTTTCCAAAAATGCGAAAAGGCTGTTTTCGTGACTGGAATCTCCGGTAAACTTGACCTAAGATTCTTCCCCGAGTCGCTTTCTATGATCACGCCCAATTAACAATAATTAGTCGCCTCATTTTTTGCCTATTAGTGAGCTCGCTCCAAATACGTGTACGGACGTGCGTCTAGCACGGGAAAAAGGTGCGAATTCTCGGAATAGTCTGTGGAAAAAGCTGTTGCTTCCTTCGGCGTGGAAATTGCAAAAGGGCTATGGAACGAAGCCCCTCTCGATCTCCTTCGTTCCTCCACTCTTTCTTTTTTCCTCTTCCAAAAACTACCAAATCCTCACGCAAGGCGATTTCGTGCCTGGGCGAAGGATTTATTTAACATGGCCATGAGGATGAGTTCAGTATCTGCCCTTTTGTTCGCCAATCCATTTCCTCCCTTACATCACATCTCATATTTTCTCGCTGCCATCAATCCCTCTTCCCTCGGTCGCTCATTCAAACTTTCCTCCTTCCCTTTCGCCGCATTAATCCCTTCTATTTAGCATATTCCTTCTTTCTTTCCTTTCTCTTCGATGCACGTGCAATATCTTCCCCCCCTTCATTTGACTTTCGGTCTTTACGACCCTGTTTCAAAACTTACCGAATTCCAAGAAAACAGACGCCAAGCGAGTTACTTGAAAATGTTCGGTTGAAAAATTGGAGTTAACTGGGACAATCAAGAGGAAAGGAAAAGTTGGTGGTTGAGGAATTTACGGGACGGCGACGCGTTCAAAAGTCAAAAGTGAATGAAAGGAATTGAAGTAATCTGTTTGGATCTGTATACATTTTTTAAAATTTGATACTTTATATCTGAGCAATGCCAGGAATATACTTATCTCTGATTAAATTAAAAGCTTCTTTAACTTGATCGAACGATGTAACTCAAGAGTTAGAAATAAATGCTCTTTATTCCACAGATTAAAGTAAAACATTCTATGGTTCATTCGTTAAACATAAGAAACGATTTACAAGTTAATTTAGAAATACTGTGTTTGTTACTTGGCGTACCAAAAATGTTCCCTTCAAACTCAGTAATCACCAGAGGGAATACTGCAGGTAAAACTACGTATCTAAGGATGCATATAGCAGTAAGTAACTGTGTATTTATACCATGCGTTAAGAGGGATATTTAATCTAAAGTTCATCTTCTACAATTACAGTGTTTCCCAAACAATAAACTCGTGTTCGATGAAAATACGAGTACGTTCAGCGTTCATTTGCTTATTATCAAAGTTGATGGTTTAAAATAAAAGTTCTATACAGTTCAAAGCATATAAAGATTATATGAACCAACGATCGATTCTTTAAAAAAACACAAACAGAATTGTATGTTTTGAAAAGTCGAATGCATATGAATGAGCTTTTTAAAATCCTTCAGAGTAATCAGCATGCATATTGCGCCAAATATGAAATAAATAATACCCCATTGTTACAGCTAATAACAGGAACTCTTCGCACTGCTAAGATATACCTATACGAATGAATTCAAGTCCAAAGTAACCTTTGTGTTTATGTAACACTTGGGAGACATCGATTGTAACCTTTGTATCATCTTCCTTTGTGGCCCGTTGGACCTTAACTGAACGTCCTTGCCACGCGCTCTTCGATCTCATTGTCCTTCTTTCTGCGGTCACACACGTGCCGGTTTTGTGAATAAATGAATAAAAACGAAAATATGTCGTAATTACTTTCTCTGAGAATTTTTCTGCCTCGTCTTTCCCTAAGCCATAAAATTTCAAAGCATATTGCGTATTTAAAAGGGCAAACCTGCTCAGGCCGGTGGTGGCTAGCGGAATGGAAAATTTTTTAAATTAGCTTGGTTCTTATCGCTATCGATGATACTTAAAGAAAGATGAGCTGATAGTATTTGAGTGGTTACTTAAGAGAATATCAGCTTGAAAAAGACAGTTCCAAACTTTTTATTTCACGAATCTAATCTAAAAGTACTAAGCATACAGATTACAAAAAATTTATGAATAACATAGCACGGAAGAGCCGTGCGGCTGAAATCCAAAGAAAAACAGGTGTTAAAAATAGCGAAAAATCTGGTACTGGAACCCAGGTCTCCCACTTCCGGGAAGGTATTTAGAATACCTGCCCGGAAAGTGTACTAAACATGTGTTTAGTAAGGAATATTAGGTAGGAATCAGGACCAGGAATCATCAGGAATTAGCTTAGAAGACACCACATATCCTAGGAACTTTCTTTCCACAGCATTTTTCGAATAATCGGAGTTTCAGTTTTGTTGCTGCCAACATCGAACCGTTTTTCTTTCGCTTACACCTCTGTAATAGTATATCCTTCTGAAAGTTTTTTTTCATTATTTTTAGCTTTTTAACTGCATCACTGAACTTTACAATAAAACTCAGCTGCTAGTTGCAGTTAAACTGTCATTTAATAAACCTTCCTCCGATTACTTAAGTAATTGAGTGAAGAGAAGTAAGTGTAGTTAAGTGTAGAGAACCAAAAATAGAAACGGAAAAAATAACTGTGTTTGGTTACGGTTCGGGTTCAAGAATTTAATTTATTTTCGGTTTCGGTTTTGTTCCGGATTGATGTCCTGGGGAAGCCCTTGTGGGGAGAAAAAACGATAACAGTTTGACTGTAGCTCACCAACAGTTCAATATTCACGATGGACTTGTTCACAATAATCCTGTGAATGTTAAAATTCTGGTCTATCGCTTACATTGATTTGGATTCCTTAGTTTCAAGAGATATATACCTCTGAAAATATGAAATGTCCACAATTTTTGAGATTGTCATTGATGCGATAAATGGGATATTGTTATTTTTTCGGATTTGAGTACTGACAGCGAAGTTGCTACAAATTCAAAGTACTCATGAGGTATCGTGTTAACTATTAGTATTATGCATTTAAAGAATGATCAACTATCATCAACTTCTCAGTAATGATGAATTATATAAATAATGTTTTTAGTGGAAATGTAAGTATGTATGTTTTGAAGGTTTTCAGGAATAAATGGATCAGTAAGTGTTGAATTGTTTAAAAGTTGAAGTGCTAGTAGTAATGACAATAAAAATCGTCATTGTTCGGGCGAAGAATAAATGTCTCCTCTTCCTATCAATCCTATCAGTAATTCTTCACTGAATACCGAAATATGTGAAGTTGACATGATGAAGACCAAAGAACCAAAGGAGCATCATTAAAAACCTAGAAGTTACACAGAGAGAATTGGAGAACGCTGGGGAAAACTGAAAGCGTATTTTCCAAAATTTACTTTCACAAATTTTTTCTTAAGGCAAATTATTTGAAGAAGTCGGTCATATTGTGCGATGTAAGTATATTTTATATGAAATCTGTACACAAATAATTTTGATCATTATCAATTGTACGAAGCCAACCCATATAAAGTCAATTTATTATTCGTAAAAATATATACGATACTACTGAAAGTGCTCCTCTTTCATCCACTTTACATGATAAACTGTTTACTATTGAAATAAAGTTTTATTAGAAATATCGCTACCTCTGAAAATTATCTCGCATACTGATTTGTAAAAACTAACCGGTGTGCGCGCAACGGTATCTGGAGCAATAACTTTATTTAAAGGACCCACGCATGACGTCACTGTAAAATCTTATGAAATATGACAGATCGACACGTGGTCGTGAGTACCTTATTTAAGTCGCAGAGAAATTATAACGCGATAAAGTTTCATGCAAAAAAAAATAATTACCGTATGTTCATGTGAAATGTCGAGCAGAAAATATGAAAGACCACGTTTTTTCTTCGATGATGAAATCTCGAATCGATTGAAAAGTCTGAATGAAAGCAAGTAACCGACAGTGTTCCATGTTTCGGTAAAATCGACGTTTTTGGTGCACTTCCTCACTTATATTACCTTTCTCTATCCTCAACATGTTTCCAATTACCGAACGATACCAAGGAGAAGCCCGCGAAAAAGTCCGGAAGTCAAAACGACCAGGAAGAATGCGACCATACGATCACTGGTGCCCAACTCGATGGGTTGGATACCAAACAACTTAGGGACCGCCGTGCCAAAGTTGAGTACGTCTATTTTTTAAATGTCCTTAAGAATATTTTAAGAAATGTATAGGGGTATTTTAAGACTGTTTCTGCTATTCGCCACATTGTAATTTTTATGACGAATTCTTTATTTTCTTCGTCATTTAATCCTATATATACATAGGTAAATTGTGTAGGGTAACTTTGCAGGTAAAGGCGAGCACCTTGGAAAATTTCCGATGAAAAATGGAAATGAAAGAAGCCCGACAGGACCCAGACCCGAAAGTGGAAATTTCAGGTGCGAGTCCCGGCTGTCACTTTTTCATGTCCGTTATTCTTGAGAACTGATATACTTCTTATTAAATATTTTTTATGTTATTTCTGGTACGTTTATATGTTTATTTTGGGAGCATTTTTGCACTTCATTTTTCATTTATAGCTGCCGTATGCTATTGCATTATGTAACTACTCACTACTTCATGAATAAGTGGCCACAAATTATTTCCGACGGAAAAATGAATTTTCCGAAATCAGACGCTTTACTAGGAATCGAGCGGGAGGGGAAGCGATAATTTTGCCACAAATATTTTTGCCAATTTCATTCGATAATGACATTCTGCCTTGATAATAAAACGGATTCGTTAAGTGTGGGTTCGTTGACCGATCAGCTTTCCGAATGTCTCTTCTGGCGTCTCGCCTCCCCCTCCAATCTCACCTCTTCCCCTCTCCAATGCGATGGGTTATCTTTTTTCCGCGAGGAGAAAAAATTGACAGTCTTTTGGGGTAAAGGTTGGCACTTTACAAAGCTATTTCGTCCGGATATCTTTATCGCCGGATTGGGGAGCAAGGGTACAGACACCAGTTCTCGAATCCGAGGAAATGTTGGCGCATTAATTAATTTCTTATCGGCGACGAAATTTCTCGTTTATAAAATTTCCGTCGAAATACTATTGAGATAATGGCTGTTAGAGTACAGAATCTTGTATGGACTTGACATCATTGCCTTCAGAGTTATATAGAATTGCCCTCAAACAAATCATTCCTCAAAGATGAGAAATCGCATCCTTTGACCAAAACAAGGTCATTATTCGCATTTTATTGCGCAGATATGGGATTCCGTTGTAACTCGAATCCGCGCCAGTGAAAGGAATTATTATTACCCTTCACTACTTCACTAAAGGAATTATATTATTATTACCCTTCACTACTGACAAATAGCTAAAAATTATATATCATGACACGCGATTTTATTTTCATTCGATAAATACATACTTATAGGGTACACCAAATAAAACAAGAATTAAATACTAAGAGAGACAAGGTAATTAGTATGATAAGCAAAGACAAAGATTTTTATCCTGTGCTTAAATTGAAAACTGTGTCCTTTTGCTTTTAATGTTTTCTAAAAAATATTATATAGAAATTTACCCACTCCAATTTTAACCTCACGTCTGCAAGCTGGTAAAAACGGTGTAATTTTTGTATAAATAGTAATAAACAATATCACCAACATCCGGGTGAACCATGTAACATAAGCATAACTGCGTATTAGGAGAGAGAGGCATTTTATAGCATAGAAATTGACTTGAATCTGTTTTCTGATAAATGTTGACAAAAGATATGTTATTCAACAATATCATCACACTTTTTCTTTCTAGATATAAGGCTGATTCCTAAGATAATTCCTCGACGTTTTTCTAAAAAGGGAGATTCCTCCCGTCTCAAAGAATTCCTCTAAATCTAATTTTTTCTCCTTTGCTGCTTTTTATGAATTTCACAGCTATTTTCATAATTTTTACAAGAACTTCTGGGAATTTTAATGTCAATTGTGGTAGTATTTACTTTTACGTGTACAGTTATTTCTAAAAGAAATTCCTTACAAGAATGTATTTCTTCGTGAGAGATTGGGACTAAGGATTTTGCAGCTCCATTTATTTAAAATGATACTGAAACCGCATCATCTGGTAAAAAATTTCGTCTTATATAACATGTAAGGTTTCATTTAACTAAAAAATATGGTTCGTAAGATATTACATAGCTTACTTATTTCTATGACATATTACCTATTTAATCGAGGCTAAATCAATGATATTTATTTTAGTGATCACACGATGCTCCTGCTATATGCGTAATCTGTCCAATCAGTAGCGATTATGATTCCGAGGGAGTTCTGTTTTCCTCACACCAATTCGTGGCAGACAGGAAAGGCGTCCGGCAATAAAAATTGGCGGCAAACCGAATTTATTGTCATCAATTGCCATCAGCATGATAATCATAATTTTACTCCATAAAAGATGAGAATTAAAAGGTCCGTAGAAACAAATATTGATGCCCATATATTCCTGTGAACAGTAGCGTTTCATTAGCGTAAGACTCATCACATTTCTGTTTCATAAATTTTCGAGAACGTCATGCTCAAACATTTCGAAGCCTTTATGCCAAATTTTACAATTTAGATAGAGTAGCTGAGGTCTGGAAAACGGACGTTTTTGTAGTGAACTGGTTCAATGCCTTAATCAAAAGAAGTCAGACAGAGCTATGAAAAGTTTTTTTTGTTTTGTATGAGCGCTTTATTTGATATCAAACGAGCGAATCGAAAAATAATATTATAGAGCCCAATAAAGGTCAGTGAGTGTTAAAATGGGGATAGAAATGTTATCCTATCTTGTATTTTATTAGTAAAAATTAGAATAAATTGTCTGCCTACGATCTGGAATCGTCTCTAAAAAATACAAACAGCAAAACTTCCCTCTGTCAACAACACAGTCTCTTGAAATGAATAACTATCAAACGATTACGAATTATTGCACCAGTTACAAGAATTAATTCATGCTTTCTTATGCAAACGGAACATTTTTATACCGGTTTCTGAAAACTGTTATTCCGTTACTTCAATTCCAGAAGATTTCATTCGGATAAGTTGCATTCGTGTTGATAGCTGAAACGGTTCCGTCAATTTCTTTATTTTTAAAGAAGTAGGCAAATACACGAGTACCTCAGCACATTTATCGATTCAAACGATTTGATTAGAAGGAAACACATGGAAAAATGCGATGCAGAAAAGTATCATGACCTTTTTTGCGTTCGCCGACATACGGAATTCCATCCTTCAACCGTGTATACATGCGTTTCACCCTCGATGACTATGCACATGGAAGCGAAATCGCAATTCAAATACCGTTACATTTCATTGAGGTCTTACGCTGACAGCCTTATTAATAGTCTTTTAAACAAGTATTATTTTATTTGATGTGGGAACAATCGGAGAGACCAGACGAATTTTTTCTTTTAAAAAGTAGGTCATCGTTCAAAAAAATTAAAATAACGCATTGCGTAAACGACCGTTCTCCCGCTAAGATTCTCTCGCAAAACGGAGCGAGTCTATTCAGAAACGTCATATTTCTACTCGATAAAAAGTAAGGAAGGTAGTTTTTACTATTCCACAAGATGCTTGATGATCTTGAGGAATAGCTCCAATTTCCTTTTTGACTTTTTATTACGTAGATGGAGCTATACCAAATATCACTGAGGAAGATTAATTTTAACACTTTTTTAACTTTAAGGAGATACACTCCATGCTGTGACCACAATATTTGCGATGAAAATATTTCCGAAGTAAAAGGACGCAGATGCATTCGATTTTAAAGGGTATAATATAAGGAGTATGAGGCGCCCGGATACCCAAGTGGGCAAAGCGTTCGCCTTCGGTGAAAGTGGTCCCGGGCTCGATTCCCAGTGGGGGCCTACGTGTGAAATGACAAAAGCAGTCGAAGCACTTTTTACAATACTACTATTACTATAAAGAGTATGAATAGCACTATTTCTTCGCAAAATGAAATTTGTACCTGGTTTCTGAATTTACAATCTGCCTTAAGGTACACAGCATTTGTCGAAAAATAACATAAGGAAATACATGAAATTTGTAGTTCAAGTTCATCATTGAAGAGAGAACACAATGTATGTCAAACTTGGCAGTATAATTTTAAAACAATAAAAGGACGAGACAAAGAGAAACTGAGATATGAGATTTTTCTACACACACAGTAGCATTAACGCTTATCCATTACGGGTTAAGTGTGTTATTTGCCTAAATTAAAGAAATATTAACTTGCTTTGAGTTTACTTTAGACACCAAGTTATTAGATATTTCCTATTATTCACGTATTTCTACATAAACGCAGCATTTACAAGATAAAAGTTACGGGCTCTTGGGAAAATGGCGGAACAATTCCCATTTTTAACTGAAAGTATTACCTCTATAGCACTTAATTGCATCTAATATTTCACAACGGAACCATAATCATTTAAAGTAAAGAAACAATACTCAGAAAAGATATCTGACACCAATGTTACGAAAAACAGGGAAAGAAGGAACGAAAAATGCACGGATGATAAATGGATTCGGTGTTGCGACATTGAGTACGAAGGGGATATTTTACGTTGGTATTTAGGAAAGAACTCGTGAGAGTCAAACAGCTATAAAAGCGCATGGAAACTGTGATTCGAGAGTTGGAAAATAAGACACTCAAAGATGTTAAATGTTGGGGGAATGAATCCGTTATAGAAGACGCTGCTCGAGAAGGAAATGGAGGCAAATGTGAATATTATGGTAAATATTTCAGTAGTACACTATCTCTCTTCAAACTTAATTTTTATTTACACCCATGTTTGAGGGCGAATTCTTGAAAGTTCGCATAAGGGCGTCGCCATCGAGAAACGATGACGTGACATTCCAGGATTTAGGTTATAACAACTGAGGGCATAATTGACGGATTTTACAGATCAAATATGATCAGCAATGGCTATTTTCTGGTAAAAAATTAGATAATTGTTGAAAGATATACATGGAAGAGATGTAGCCGCTCATCATCGTCTTATGTGGTAGGGATATCTTAAGTTCAACCTACGTGTGGAATCAGGCCCGAGAGAAGTTTTCTTGTAGTCCGCGAGAGAATCTGAATCTGTGTTGTCATCCATGTTAAGACCTTTACTTTTCGTATTTCACTATCGCCACAATTTCTTTTTGTACTTGAAATTTTTGATTTCATACGAAATTCTTTTCGTCCCTAAGTAGGTATTATCAATAAGAATACCAAAATTAATAATGATAATAACATGTATAATATGTAGCTCCTTTGGGAAGGGCTCACGTACAACTAATTACACGTTCTCATGCGACTCTTCTTTCACATGATTTGGAAACCCTTGGTTTAAAGCCATTGACTGACTTGCAAACTTGAGTGCGAAATTTACTCGAAAGAGTAACTCCTCATCAGCGTATCCCTAAGTGCGGTGAGTCCTCCAGACAGCCATGTGGGTAACGTTCGTTTTCGGTGAAAGCGGTTCCGGGTTCGATTCCCGGGAGGGACTAACGCTGTCGAAACACTCTTAAAACTACTACTTCTACTTAAGTGCAGTCCGTTGCAGAATACCGATCCTTGAGAAGAATGCTATAACGTGAAGTAGTTGATTGGTAGTATTAGTGGTAATGTTATTTATAGAAGTGCTTCTAGCTAGCTGAGCAGGTAGCTGAGATTATTTTACAAATATGGGCCCTCACTGGGAATGGAACCCGGGACCGCTTTCACCAAACATGAACGCGCATCCCACTTGGATATCCAGGACCTCAAAAAATATTAAAATACCGCTTTATTAATACTTATAAATACAGTGTCACAAAACTGCTCTCGGCCACTCTTATGCAATTATTTGGACTAATTCCATTCCAGTCGGTTTTTTGCGAAAAACAATAGAGCACTTCCAGAAATATTTTTTGTGTTCACTTCGACATTCAGCAAAATGATATCATAGTTTAGAAAAACCGGTTCCAATGCTAGTGAAATTTTAGGGACTACCTTCGTTGAACGAAACAAAAAAAAATAAAACAAAACCGTCGGTAAACATGTGGTGACATATGGTATAGATATTATATCTCGCAGCAATAAGGCACTACCTTTTAGTTTGATGATGGTATTAATGTAACTTTAGGTCTAAATGCTCCAGTTGAATTATACTCTCCCTTCACCAGATTACCTCACCCGAATTCATCAGATCGTCCATAGAACATCGGTACTGCTCTCGAAAGCTAAGAATCCCTCAGTTACAATTTCGTAAATGACTCTAGAGTCGTGACATTCGCTCGGAGAGCGTCACGATCAGGGTGGAGCAGTCGAAAATCCGCGGCGGAGCGGGCGACAGAGTAGGAGAGACTGGGAAGGAGAGGGCCCCCAAGGCAGTGGGTCATCCGCCGCCTCTGTTGCCGCGTTCCGCTATCCCGTCCTGCCTCCGGGGCTCTCTGCAACCCGCCTTCACTGCCACCTTCCTCACCCCACCAAGGTCATGTAACCACGTGGTGGTCTGGAGTGTGAAATGAGAGGGCGAGGTAGCAAAACACAGACGCCGGGGGTTGACGGTGAAAGAAAAGGGGTGGCTAATGGGACGAGAAGAGGGTGAATTGAGAAGGGTTGTTTCGCGCGGGGATGCTAATTTCATTAAACGCGTGACCCCGATTTGTCCCCATTATCATTTTTCAATAAAAATAGTTTATTTATCCTTCAGTGCACAATCTTAGTGCGCGTCCTATGCCAATGTTAATATTCTTAAGGTTCTCGTGCTGTCGTCCATCCTATGACGAAAGACTTTAATTTTTGACAAAAGTTGGCTGTCCTTTGATTTTTGCAGGACTAATAGCCCATATTCGAATTCCAGAGGACGGACTCGTGATACCTATGACTATCTTGGTCGTTCCAACTTCTTTCCCTACTAAAGAATGAACTGATGAAAACAATAGTTAGGCTGTAACCTGAAATTTGACCACTGAATAAACTTTGAACGTTCCGTAACGAACGTACAGCGTTAGGAGGATGATAATTTCAGAGAATGGAAAGCTTTCCGGGGCTTTCAGATAGCCAAGTGGGTAGCTTGCTCGCCTTTCCCGAAAGCGGTCCCGGATTTGACTTCTGGTGTTTTCATATAAAACCCGCAAACCTTAGAACGAAGAGCGATCTTACAGTTATCTTACTGGATATACCGATTTGTAATAAAATCTTCTACATTTTCATATGGCTACATTTCTTCGTCATCACAACGTTGTTTTTCTTGAATACTCAATACGAGACGCCTTACATTGAAGCACCATTTTGCAGGTTGTTAAGTATAAAAATTGTTCTTATTGGTAGGTAGTAGTAGGTTTCTTTTCAAATATGATTTTGCACAGTTAACCAAATTAGAGGTATGCGATGAATGCGCTTATTCAATAATAATAATAATAAATGCCTTTATTTGGGCGAGATTGAGACTAAAAGTCTCCTCTTCCATCTAACCCATTGTCATAATAAATACATTTTTGAATTTGAAGAAATAAGAAAAATGAATGTGTGGATATAAAAAACCTATGTGAATCATAGGAAAAAAATATCCGCTGCAGGAAAACACCCGCAAAGAAGGGGTGTGTGAAAAACCTGCGCAACATTCAATGAGCTCACTGCTCTAAGAAACAAAATTTCTTTTATTTAAGGTAACCTTTATAATGTCTCAAAATGTAATATTCTAGTGGCCGTGCACGCTGAACGTTTCCGTGACCGTTTAGCGTGATAGTTTTTGAGGGAAGAAAAAGAGTGTAAGGAGACGATGAATTTTAAGCGTGTCTCCGGTAAATTATGCGATGGCAGACTTGACGACAACTTATAGGAACCATTTCCTGCATACAGTCACTCATGTCCCGCAAAAGATACGTTCGGATGAATTCCACAAGGCAGTCCCGCAAGGAGGCGAATCTCGTGCTATTTACTCTTTTAAAGGAGTCATAAGGGGAAGGAAAACATCGTTTATCCCGCGGCGCTCGCCCGTATTTCTACATTCATCTTCCAAATATGTCCCATCTTCTTGCTTCGATTTGCGGTAAGGCAGTTGACATATATGGAAAATATCGTTTAGAGTCAATGCTGCTCAACTTAACGTTGTTTCTAGAATGGAAGCTAAGACCATGAAGATGACAGTACGAAATCAATGGTTGCGCAATATCAGAACCTCAGTGCTGAATGATTTCTGGTTCATATAGTTCTGGTTCTAGTTATATCATTTCCAAAGAGTTAAATTTTGGAAGGAAGTAGAATGCAATACAATGTAATCAATGAGCCGGAATTACTATCGACGAACTGGATAGAAGGGGTTGATTAATTCACTCCTATTTAGTTGCATATTTCAACTGAGGAATTGATGATCTAATATACATTTGTAAGTTTTATTTATCAATATATTTAGCATAGAATGTTATTTGGTGGCTAAAATTACAAATCACTTTATTAATTCAGTAAAATTTTCTTTCCTCTGGATCCTTCCTGTATGAGTCAAGGTGTCAAATTAAATGCCGCAAATAAGATAAGGTACAATAATCCGCTATGAACACGTAAAATCTTAAAAGCTTGCTGATTTTGATACAGAACTGCTGTTCTGAATATATTTTCAAAACCATGCATAGAAAGTTTTCGCAGGGAAAACCTGAATTTGATTCCGATTTCCTTTCCTATCGGTAGGTTAGCGGAAGTTTTCCTGGATCACTAAACAACACTCAGAAAATGACTTTACACTCCTATATCGAGGATATGCGTTACTGATCAATTGAATCTAGGATTTAGAACGATAAAGTGTTCCTATTGCGTGTGGTATTCGAACAACCGACTGCGCGGATCGTCGTAACTATAAAGCAACCCGAACGTCGAGCGTTTAATTTCATCAGAAGCTGCGTAAACTACCGTTTTATACTCTCGTCCAATTTCAGGTTGTCTCGAATATAACAAAATATTGCCACCTTTTGACCTTACACTCGTATCACTACCACATAACTCTGCGTAAACGGAATTTACCAAGGTAGACGTGATTTATGGGTTTTCGTCGGAGGCGTGAAGAGGAAGCGGTAACCACGGAGACTGCGGCCGTCGCGTCGGGCCCTCAATGAGAGGGTTAGCGGGCATTGATGATATGGGGAATGGACGTTTCGTGAACGGGGAGCGTGCTTTGGGATTTCAGTCTTTTAGAGAAGGCCTCCGCTGGGTAAAAGGGATGACGGGGGTGAGCGTGGAAGCGATCGCGAATGACGTCACGCCGGAGTCAATCACCTCTCATGGCCCAATTGCCCGCCCATCCCCTCTTTCTCTTATAAGGGTAAAGCAACTTGGGTTCGTCCCATTAAGCCAAATGTATCAAAATGATGTATTTCGGACGTCGCTGCGAGGTAATGAGGAGCGATAAATATGAGTGCGGATTCGGAGATAAAATAACCGACGAAGAAATGGAAATAGGCCCGAAATTAATGCCTTGGCTGGTAAAGAGCATATTTCAGATAGGCTCCCGCCCACGCAAAAACGTGGATATGTTCATGAGCTCAGAATGCGGTTGTCGATGGGCCATTCCGACGGCTTAGGAATCGCTTTCTGTGATGAAGAAAATATGTAAATCCAGTGAGGGAGTGCTTGCCGCATTCCTATGGAGACCGAACGCAACGCTTCGTAATAATCATTAATTTTTTGTCCGAACTTAATAAGATGGAGTTAAAGATCTGGAATCCACCCAGAACTGGACGGTCGAGGAAGCGTGATTCTCCTAGGGGGGTCCTTCTTATCCTCTTTAATGAGCTTAATTAACAAGCGGTACTTTCCATTAACCTAAAAAACATCTATAAAAAAGTCAGTAGGTTGTAAAATTTCATGGATATTGCAGAATGTAACGATGAAAATAATCGGATTCTGCTTCCTGGAAATAACATAAGGAGTTGTTTTGATAGTAAATATTTCAGCATATTGAGTGATAGCCACTGATATTTCACTATGATAGCGGTAACTAGCAGAAAACATTGAATAAGTTTAGATTAATTTATAGAAATCATGGCTCACGGATTCGTAAGTTGGTAGTGTATTCGACTAAGGTGGAAGCGGTCCCGGGTTCGATTTCCTGTGTTGATGTGTTGTTCGATCCAACATCGAAAAAACTGAAAAACTACTTTAATAAATAGGTCTAAGTGGTCTAGAAAAGCCAATAAGATGGTGTGGAAGTCGACGCGCTGACCACGTGTTAGTAAGTAATACTTTCTGGAAATGCCACCTGGTTAGGTCATATTCCCCACAGGGAGTCAAGTAATGGACTTCTTCATAGAAAACACAAAGTAAATCTTTAAATGAGTGTTCCGTCCTTACAGGTAACCATTCGCTATACAGGAATATACTATGATAAACAGAAAGAAAGACAAAGGATGGAAGTGATACCAGATCCAAATAAGGTGGATAGAATGTTTCGCACATACTTAAAATTGACCTTCTATCCTGAGAGTATATTTGTAGTACGCCATGGTGGCCCTCAGTTAAGGACGTTTTGGAAAATATAATTTGCGTTGATTGCTCGAAACGGGAAGAAACGTTGCGATAGGTGGTGAGCTGGAGGGGTCCACTTTAAGGAAAGGTATTTGGGTGGAGACTGCTTTAGGAATGGGTCCGGCGTCATAACTCGTGTTTCTGCAACAAAAAAAACACGACTCTTAACTTACTCAACCTCATTATTGATCATGCGGTTGTCTCTACTCGTTCTTAATGGTATTTAGATAACAATAAATTATCTTAAGTAAATTACGTACATTACACCACTTAGATGATTAAAAAACCATAAAAACTACGACATAAAGAAATTAAAATGGAATTTAGCCTTGAGAATACCTCTTCGCTTCAGAATGTCCTCTAAAACTTGCACATCAACTCGACTTATTTTCCATTTTTATAAAGTCCTCTCAGAAGAAAATCTCTTCGATTACTTTCGACAAAAGTCATTTTAATTCTGGATAACGACCACTGCCAGCTAATTTCATTTGTGCGAGTTATGCAGCATTAGAAGCTCTTTCCCACTGAATTACATTGTTATTTACTTGATAATTGTCGTCAAAGACCGCTTCTAATTGCTGGTACAGAGATACCTCGAAGTTATGCGATAGATGGGACCGATGGAAAATCGAGCTAGCTGAATTCGGGTAAGGCTGGGTATAGCATTGAATAGAAGAACATTGAATTTTGTTCAATTGGGACGAAGGACAACCAAAAACGCTAGAAAGAAAAGTATTAAACACACATATTTCTTTATAAATATTTTTTTCCAAATATTACACATAAATGAGTTACTTAAAACAAAATTATTTAAATTTCAACGGCTTCTTAAAATCTAATAAATTTATCCGACCAAACTGTCTTCTTTTTAGAGCAGATTTTCTTCGTAGAAATGTAGTAATCTTTCGATTCCTTATTTTTTAATGACGCTAAAACACGTTCTACATTGGAGTCCATGTTTCTTAATGATTTTTAGCCTTTACTGATTGAACCAAAAACTTCTAGCGTGTAATTGCCAGGTGAGAGGGACGAAGCTAGAGGGATAATCAAGAACAGCGTAAGTCGAGGTAACATAAGTTGGGATATTACTTTATATATATGAATATCATGGACTCTTTGGCTAAAAACATTCATATTTAATAAAGTGTTCTCAAATTTTCGGTGCTATATTGCCAAAATATTATCTATTCTTTCTATTTAGAACGTTTCTGTAAAGAAATATCATACTAAGCCTGTTTCATTCTTTTAATTTGAACCCAAAAATAATTTAATTTACTGTCCCATGAGAGACTTTCTTAAGTTAGATGAATCCATAAAATTTCGTTAATAGCCATCTATAGGAGAGAGGAAACTAGCGCGTAGTCAAACCACCTACGCCATATGAATCACCTAACACCCATTCGACATCCAGACACACAATGTTCCTAAATCTATTTATAGTTGACTCTAATGAGCGTTTAACTTTATTTATTGCGTCAATTTAATTGTTTCGTCAATTTCTCAACTCTTGTGCATCAAAAGGCTTTTTGAAAAAGAGAAAACTGGTAATCTGCCAGTAACAATTTATAATTATCTCGGGAAGATAGATATAATAGTGTGATAGTGTGTTCCGTTGATATTTATCGATATCCATTATGGGAAAATTACCTTCGGAATAGAAGGCAACACAATTAATAGATTTTATGAACTCTCCAAATCTTGTGTTTTGAAATTTATTCCGAATTTGTTGTAATGTATCTTCGAATATAATCGAATTCTTAGGTTTCTTTATATGTTCTTACTTAATTCCTCAGTTTTTATTTCCGTAAAAATAAATACAGACTTCTTTGTTATGCGCCAGTAGAATCTATATAATTAAAAAAGTCACCGTAAATTCAGTTATATCTGAATAGAAATTAAAAACATGTTGATGAAGCCCCTTAGGATACCCTATGATATGTTAGTCTCTGTAATAACTACTGTAACAAACATCTAATGCCTTTTTTTTAACCATTTACGCACATTTCTCTCGTGACTGTTTTTTCCCCTAAAAAACTTAGGAAC